>JBBGZY010000361.1:1212500-1427500 GCA_037952925.1 Lithobates clamitans | reverse complement strand
TGGACACAATGGCTTTTATGGAGTTGAGTTTAGGAGCCTTGGCAAAAACTTAGAAGCTGTAGTGTACATGAGCCCTAAGGCCCAACGCACACTGGGCTTTAATAACATTGAGCTGCTTCTACAGGCAAAACACAAAATTCCTGTAGAAACAATGTTTTTTAGGCCAGTGTACATGGAGCCTTAGCAGTTCTTATGCCCACAGGTCATGTTGTATCAGTACATTTTGCACAGGTGTTCTGAGGAATTTTAGCTAGATCCCTACCAGATATCACGCAGTGCCAAATTTGTGGTTGTGAACCTGCATTTGAATAAATATTTGTTAAACTGTAGCTAGCTGTGCCAATTATTCTTCCAGGTTTATTTTGCAACATACTGCAGATTAATGCTGGCATCTCTAAGTTTGTGTACCCCAATCTGACCATTTTAATTTTTGTAGTATCAAAATGAAAGAGTTGTAGCTAGAATTAAAATGCCAACAGAAAGGAAAAATGATTTATAATTTAAATACCATTACAGCCCCAGAAGATTGATCTCATACAAAATTCCCATTAGGTGCCACACTGACACAAATGCAAATTATTTTGTTTTTAAAGACACTTAAATTTACACTTCATTTCCTCATTCACATACTTAATTTTCTGTGTTAATAGATTAATGGAAATGTTTTATTTCATTAATAATGTATTCATGCACAAACAAAACTATCCTTTAAAAACAAGAAAGGGGGGGGGGGGGGGTATAGAAACAATTAAAGAAAACCTGTCATGAAAGAAAAATTGCCCGACATATACTGAGGTGGTAACCCTATGTATATAACTTTTGCCTTTTTCACATGCAAGTGTCTGGCAAATGACAGTGATTGTAACTTAACCCAAGAAATGCCCCAGCAAATTAAGCCAGTTAATTGTTTTAACTGCAGAAAAAGATTGGACGTCTGTCCGATCTTAGCCAATTAATGCTACCCTTAAAGCTCAGAAGAAATGTTTTTACTTTATCCAGTATGCAAGTCACTGTATGGTCACATACTCCATTCCTGGTTACAGATACACTTTGTATCAACTGGTATAGAACAGGAATGTGTTGAAGGCAAAAAAAAAAAGTTGCCAAGAGATCAATGTATCTATTATTCTGTACCAACACAATGTTATACTGCTTCTACATTCTCCATATGTATCAGTTTTGTGTATTTCAACCTGTATTTACAATAGCCATTGATTTTGGAAAAAAAAAAAAAAGTTGCCCCTAGACAGTAACTACACAAGCCAATTTTGCAAATGTATTGCATTTATAAACTTAACATTTCAGAAATAAATTTGAAATAAAATCTCCACCTACCAATCATGTGGTTTGCAACGTGGACCTGAATATCCCATTCATTATAGAATACCATCTGGCACTTGATGCACTGGTAAGTCTTCTTCTGTCAAAAACATATATATATTTAAAACATTGGTTAAAAGCCATTTAAAGAGAAAATGTTATTAAAAACAAAACATAAAACAAACACAAGTTAGGCCATAATAATAATAAAAGGAAAAATGAAAATTTTTGTGAAAATAGTATCTCTCCAGAATCTAAATCCAATAATTATCTGCTAAGTCGCCTTAAATAGAAACTATAATCTTAAAGTTTTTAGTTCATCATTGTGTTTTAGTTTATAAAAAAATGTATTTCTATGTATTGTATTATATATGCACATGGTGGCAGCCATACTTGTTCATTACATTTCAAGGCTCGGTTTCCTGATTATTAGTGCTACTAATGTGGTTCCTAGTGAATCCCTTTATCTTACTGCTGGTTTATCTGACAGCGTCTCCCAGATGAAAACAATCAAAGTCTGTAATGATGTAAAACCCAAGGTAACATGGTAGTCAGAGAGAATATGATATAGGCTGCCAAGGCTTTAGGTCACATGAGGAGCTCAGGATTAACTGTTCTTTATTCATGGCATGTCAAGTAATTTTTTTTATTAATGTTAGCATGTTCCTTGTTAATTCATACAAAGTGCAATTTTGAGGAAAAGTGCACTTGTAAACACAAGTAAAACTGTGCTGATATATAGGTACTAAGAAAGCATGTCTTTAGTGCTGTGTTATTTGATATACTATCTAAAAATGAACACTGCAATATCCAAAAATATCTGTCAAAAAATATTTTCAGGAGGAATAACAGGCAAATGAAAGGATTAGTTCAGCTTTAAAAAATAGTCTATGCAGCTCATGGACACTATTCCATAATTTTAAACAAATTCAACTGTAATCACTATCCGCCAGAAGGCCATCATATGATGTCTTTAGGTTGATGTGGTGATATCCGCATGATGCCTGCAGCTACAGGCATCATCCAGATATCTTTGTTTTCAGCCAGCGATTCCCTATCGTGTAAAAGCAATCCTAGAGGCTCATAAGTAAGCCACTGGATAGCTTTTTTACAGGCGGAGGGAGGGAGGGAGAGAGATAGGGAGGGAGGGAGAGAGATAGGGAGGGAGGGAGAGAGATAGGGAGGGAGGGAGGGAGAGAGATAGGGAGGGAGGGAGGGAGAGAGATAGAGAGGGACAGAGGGAGGGAGAGAGATAGAGAGGGACAGAGGGAGGGAGAGAGATAGAGAGGGACAGAGGGAGGGAGGAGACTTTCCCCCCAACCCCCCCAGGCCTCGGGTGCCTCTCTGGGTCTCCCATGCAATTGGGGATCCAGAGAACCGATCCAACGGTGGCCCTGGATTACTATAGAGCTGGCTGTGGACCAGATGGTCCCAGGCCATCTCTATGATCCTGGAAGGCCGGAAATTACTTCAAGACGTGATGTAAACACTGCCAGTGTTTTACTCTGGAAAGCACAGATCAATGTTTTTTTCTCTCTCTCATGCTTTCCAGGGTAGAGGAGATATTATTGGATTCTTATTGACCCCAGGTTTCTCCATAAAGAGGACCCGTCACACCTTATTCTTATTACAAGGGATGTTTACATTTCTTGTAATAGAAATGAAAGTGATAGAAAAAAAAATGCAACAAAAAAAATATATATTTTTTTTAAAGCGCCCCTGCCCCTCGTGCTGGAAGGCAGAAGCAAATGCGCCCACATAGGTAAACGGTGGTCAGACCACGTATGTGAGGTGTCGCCACGAACGTTCGAGTGAGCAAGAATTCTAGCACTAGACCTCCTCTGTACCTCTAAACCTGTAAAAAAAAAATTGCTGCGCAAATACCGCGTAATATGAAAAATTGCAATTTTATTCTCTAGGGTCTTTGCTAAATTACTGTATTTATTGGCATATAACACGCACAGGCGTATAACACGCACCTTCATTTTAGGAGGGAAGTTTCAAGAATCTCCTGTTTACTCGGCGGCCTCTTTAATACAAAGTCCTGCCTCCTGGACCATCTTCTATGATAGACAGAATTCTGGTCCAATGCCAGCCAAGGAGATGGGACTTCCTATTACAGAGGGCGCTGAGTAAACAGGATGTAATCTGACAGCGCTAGTCCTGCCACCCTCCCCTCCTAGGCAGCCCAAATTGCAGTATCGGCGTATAACATGCACACACTATTTGCACCCGATTTTCAGGGTGAAAAAGTACGTGTGTATGTATGTATATGTATATATATATATTTGGGGTTCTGATGATGATTTTTACAGAGAGAAAGCTCCTAACATACCTGTGTAGGCCTTTTTTTTAAACAAAGTAAAGCCTCCCCCAAACACTTCTGATAATTTTCACAGCTCTGTCCTGTCTTTTTCTCTAGGATGGAGCAGTTGTTAGGATGAGTGCCCCCTAGCAGTACAGGAAGGACTGCTGCCCCCTCCTGAACCCCACAATGCACATGTCGCAACATTTGAACTCAGCAGCTGCATTACATCAAATGTTCATGCCACTGTAACAACCTCTCAGGGAGTCATTTAACTCACATAGGTTGGACTTGATGGACTTGTGTCTTTTTTCAACCTCACCTACTATGTAACTATGTAACTCGGTGCACACTTTTGAGACCTATTCTTTTAGAGAGGTGGAGGTTTTTCCAGAGGTCAGAGTAAGCTACAATCACCCCATTTTAGAATACAGATGGCTGAAAATAGTTGAACCAAAAGCAATTTTAGCACAAACACCACAAAACGGACTAATTGGTTTTGAGTTGGAACCAGTACTAAGCCAAAAAGCACAGAAACCATTGTTACATGAGATATGACATCATGGGAATTGGGAGATTCAAAGCCATTCTGTAGCAGAATAGGGCTGAGCAAAAGATGACAGCAAAATAATCTGCTGCTTGCCAATAACAAGGAGCAGAAGATCACTATAAGTGGCCCCCTGACCTGATGCAGACCTCTCACAAAGAAAAAAATATGTAAAACAAGGGAGTACAACGTTTAAGTGACACTTTTTTTCTAATTTCTTATTTCATATATAGAAGAGCAAGAGAAAGTCTTCCCAAAGGAATCAGAAACAGCATTAAAAAGAAGATCTAATCTTTACCCACTATGTTTCAAACTTAAAGCGGTTGTAAGCCTAAAAAGAAAAAGCAAACAAAAAAAAAATGCTCCTGTTCCTTTACAGTATGATCAATAGCATAGTGCTGTTGCGGTCTAATTTGTCCCTTTCTTTGATCTAAAATACTTGGTTCATCCTGCCTGTTCCTGTGTCCCTCTATGTAAATTGACCATGGAAATCATGTCTGCTGCCCTATGACACCATGGTCAGTTTACATGCCTCCGTCATCCCGCTGTGCGTACACAGTCTCCCCCTCCCTCCCTGCCGGTCATTTTAAATCTGGGTAGTGAGAGCCAATCTCATCAGCGCCCCTCCCCTCTCGCCACTAACCTGCTGCAATATGTACACACAATTACTTTTATCTTCTCTGTTTTAGAAAAGTACTGTGTGTCAGTGTCAAGTTCTAATCCTAAAAACCTTCTTTCACTGCACCGCTCTGTGGTCACGAGACCTCCCTCTGCTGGCTGGCAGACTTCAGAGGGAAATCTCAGCCCCTCCCCACTGCTCTCCTTAGATCGGGGAAGGAGAGAGGTCACATGACCGCAGAGTGGTGCTGTGAAAGAAGGTATTTAGGATTATAAGTTGAAAACATTTTTTACATTTTAGGATTATAAGTTTAAAAAAAACTGATACACAGTACTTTAGATCTTACTAAAACAGAGAAGGTACAAGTAATTGTATTATGTAACTTCACAACCACTTTAAAGCTGAACTTTAATCTGCTTGGATTTTGCCTTCCCTGGTTCCTTCTTTACCCCCTCAAAGAAAATGTTCAGTTTTCATTACATACTATACTTTAGACCTAGTAACATCATCCCTGGTTCTTCTCTACGCAATACAAGGCAGGTCATGCCTGGTGGAAGAGGGCAGGAGGGTGAGTCACGACTTCCTGAAAACATCACAGCACCCTGCCCCAGTACTCTTAAGAACCTTCAGACCTGATGCAAGCAGTGAACTGGCTCCTGAATTATGCAAACATCAAAATGCTTTGCTCAGTCAATGTCTGAAAGAATAAGCATTCCTAGGACACTGCATTTATTTATTATTGGTACTTCTACAGCATGTGTTTCAAACCTGCGGCCCACCAGCTGTTGCAGAACTACAAGACCCATGAGGCATTGCAAGCCTGACAGTTGCAAGCAAGACTCCCAAAGGCAGAGGCACGATAGGACTTGTAGTTCTGTAACAGCTGGAGGGCCCCAGGTTGAACACCCATGTTAGCACCATCAATTTTATACAGCACTTTACATATACCGTATTTATCGGCATATAACACGCACTTTTTTCCCCGGAAAATCGTGGGTGCGTGTTATAGGCCGATCCCCCCCCCCCCCAATTGTGTGTGATCGGAGCGATCGCGGCAATTGCCGCGATCGCCGCTGACATACACAGCCGTGTGGAAATTCAAATACGGCGCCAAGACTGCAGGGACTCGGCGGAGCGGAGCTACACATAGCCAAGAGTCCTTGGGTTTTCTCGGCGCCGCTTACAGTCCCGCCCATAAGGCGGAACTGGGCGGGACTGTAAGCGGCGTCGAGAAAACCCGAGGACTCTTGGCTATGTGTATCAGCGCTCTGCCGAGTCCCTGCAGTCTCGGCGCCATATTTAAATTTACACAGGGCTGTGTATGACGGCAGGGATCACGGCGATCCCACAAAGCTGCACGGGGCAAGGCTGCACGGGGGAGCAAGGCTGCACTGGGGCAAGGCTGCACTGGGGCAAGGCTGCATGGGGGCAAAGCTGCACTGGGGCAAGGCTGCACTGGAGAAAAGCTGCACTGACAAGGCTGCACTGACAAGGCTGCAATGGACACTGGGGCAAGGCTGCACTGACAATTCTGCACTGGGGCAAAGCTGCACTGACAAGGCTGCACTGACAAGGCTGCAATGGACACTGGGGCAAGGCTGCACTGACACTGACAAGGCTGCAGATGGACACCGATAACGCTGCATTGATGGGCATTTTAATGTAAGTTTTTCTTCCTTAAACTTTACTCCTAAAAGTTTTTTTCCTTAAAATTCCCTCCTTAACTTGGGTGCGTGTTATACGCCGGCGCATGTTATACGCTGATAAATACGGTATATTGTACATTTACATCAGTCCCTGCCCTCAGGGACCTTGCATTCTAAAGTCCCCAACAAACATTCATACATATACATACCAGGGCCAAATTAGACAGAAGTCAATTAATCTACCAGTATGTCTTTTGGAGTGTGAGAGGTAACTCATGCAGGCACAAGGAGAACATGCAAATTCCAGGCAGATAGTCCGTGGTTGGGATTCGAACAGATGACCCCAGTGCTGCTAAGCAGAAGTGCTTACCACTTAGCCAATGTGCTACATTTGCATACAGACTGCTCAAGGCAATGCCCACTTCGATGCTTAGTCTTCATAATTAAAAAGACTGAAATCTAATGAAGTAAAAGGGCCATACAGCAGGGGAGGAAACAACTAGATGATGCTGGACACCCACAGCCAAGAAATAGGGCTGGCTCTATCTTACTTGTTGAAAATTCAAATTCACACTGTAAGAAGCTCACAGTATGCAGTGAAATCAAATTAGGCAATTTCTATAGAGGAGAGGAGCCTATACAACCGTGCAAGCTGGAAGGAAAGGCTGGAATTCAGCTTTAAACTTTTGGCTGTAGAACGTTACATAACAAATTATAGTAGTATTTTTTTCTCAATATGGAAATACTACAAACTATTTTAAAAACAGCTGGAAATCAAGATTATCATTCACAAACTCATAGTAAGGTTTAGAATGTCAAGTAGGTTTTATATATAACTTTTCCAACCTACAATAAAGAGCAGATTATGTTTTCTAGGGGGGAAAAAAAAGGAAGAAAGCCAATTTTACATCAACTGGTTATCTTGTTTAACTGCCTAATAAAATATAGTATAACTCTTTGCAACTAATCGAAAATACATTTCTGATGAAGTAATGCAATCTGAGTCCCTTTAGATTTGTGGAGTAATGTTTAAGAGGTTCCATTGGAAAATAGTTGATTATTTATTGGAACCAAATCTACATTTTGCTCCTCTAACTTGCCTAGATTGTGAACATATTTTACAGATAATATCATGGATTTAACATCAGTACTTATACAGCACAAACAAAAGATTTTTTATACTTTAATTAGTATACACACACACGGGCATATAATTTTTATATATATATATATATACATATACATATACATATACATATACATATATATATATATATATACATATACACACATATATATATATATATACATACATATACACACACACACACACACACAAACACACACACACACACACACACTGTATAGATCTACCTACCTTAGACCAAAATCTGTCCTTTTAATGTAAGGTATTTAATGCAGTTTACAAAGGCCGGGTTAAAGAAATACTCAAAGCTCAACCCTCCAGAAGTGTTTTTTTTTTTTTTTTATAGTAAGGAGGGAAGGGGGAAAGGTAAATTATACCACTTTTTCTGTCTCTAATCCCAGGCACAGACAGCTATAAATGTATTGTCAGACATTTCGACCCTGTCCCACTTTACCAAAAATGTACATTTTACTTTGTGTTAAAAACAAGAAACTAAAAACTAGAACACTAAAAAAAAAAAAAAAAAAAAAAAACCTTTGCTTTGGGGTAACTAAAGACTGAGAGACTACCTCAACATACCCAAATATAACAAAATACTATCTGATCCCTCAGTTGGCACAGATTTTATTTATTTTTATTTACTTATTTATTTATTTCAGGTACTTGTATAGCGCCATCAATTTACGCAGTGCTTTACATATACATTGTACATTCACATCAGTCCCTACCCTCAAGGAGCTTACAATCCAAGATCCCCAACTCACATTCATACATACTAGGGACAATTTAGACTGGATCCAATTAACCTACCAGCATGTCTTTGGAATGTGGGAGGAAACCGGAGTACCCGGAGGAAACCCACGCAGGCACAGGGAGAACATGCAAACTCCAGGCAGGTAGTGTCGAACCAGCGACCCTTCTTACTGATAGGCGAAAGTGCTATCCACTACACCACTGTGCCGCCCCACAGATCACAAACTGTCACATCTATATAGAGATGTCTCTCTGGGTAGGGCTCAAATCTAGATATCAATAACTTGCTTTGGCTTTTACTTAACACTAGACCCAAAATGTCCAATCCAGTTACCGCACACTCATTACAATGTGGGATAACATGACATTTTTGGGTAAGGTAACCTCAACTTGGCTAACTTATCCTCACTGTTTATAACGTCTTTTGCTCCAGATACTGAAATTTTCTAGGATCTTTAATCAGTTATCATAGTGAGGTCATAATTGTGCCCATAAGCCATACAGCGGTTCACATGTCGTACTGTTCCTCTCATTACAACAAAGAATACTTCAGATAAGCAATGAAACCAAATGTCCGAATGACACACACTCCAAAGTTTTGATCTCTTTGCTTTATATTAACAGTACTTACTACACACTCCCTTATCCCACCCACTAACAGAAAACCTAGGGGCAGCTATTAAACCGGAAGACTGGAACCAAGTTTAACAAACCACCAAGTCTTAATGTAGCAATGTGTATGACCTTGAGACAAACTACAACCAGTTTCTTTGATACCTTGTTCCAACCCACATATCTAAATATATTATACATACATATACACACACATTATACACACATATATATATATATATATATATATATATATATATATATATATATATATATATATATATATATATATATATATATATATATATATATATATATACCACACACACACACATACATACACACGCAGTCAGCACATTTAGTGGCCCAATGTCCCTTTGTGCATACAGTGATTCAGTATCTATCAAATAATACTAACAGATTTACAACATTCATTGTTGGAGGATCTATGTGAAGTCGTCATGAAGTCATCACTAACCCTCCATTGTCAACCCTATTTACAGTAGAACCACAACCCCCACAAATCACCTTCCCTCCCCCTTTCCCTCTCCAATTTACACCTGCTTACATGCTTTCTATATTGCAAGTCAACATTAGGTGTAGACACCTGCTGTAAAGTCTTTGACTATTTTACAAACTCACACAGACATGCCTCCTCTTTAGATGTTACCTCAACAATTCCACATTGAGGACATGACTGTATGTATTGTTCAAATATTTTCACAAAAAAAAAAGACCCCAATGGGGAGAGCTTCCATCACTTACTGCCCTGACATGAAGGAAAAATTTACTCAAGGCTCAAGCCCTTTCCTGCACCATACAAAACGAAATAAAATGTGATGTTGCATTTGTTTTTTTTCCTCTGTTCTTATCTGGTGATCTGGCCAGTAGCACACTACCTGTATTAGAATGCCTCCACTCTGCATCAAGTAGCACAGATACACCTTTGGACAACAGCACTGTCAGTCTGCGGGCAAGTTAGTGTTAGATGAACTGGCAAATTTAAATACACTAACAAACTGAAGCCAAACTCCATCTAACACTTAATAAGCAATTACAGTAAACAGTTTTGTTCCTTTTCATATAAAGGTTTTACATAAATAAAAGGAGACTTTTTAAATTATGATTAATGTTAGCAATTAACCTTGTTTATTCATCTTTTAAGATACGGATGGTGACGTGGACCCACAGCATACCCAAAGAATAGGGTTTGAGAGCCTTATCATTTGCCCTTTTCATTTAGTCTACCTTTTCTGTTCAAGTATCCATGCAGCAAAACAAAATTCTTGACCCATTTATTCATGGCCACGTCAAGTTGATGGCAGTTGTAGTATACTGATTAGAAATGCACCCCTGTCAGGCTTTTTCATCAAGAATCCAGCATCAAGAAAACAGCTGCTTAGCTTGCACCTTTAAAACAGCAAGTCCGCTTTCCTGCATTTCTATCATCATACGTTTCTTTAAATTTTCTCTACATCCATTCTCATGTTTTTTTTTTAAATAGGGACAATGATTTTAAATCTAAGAAAGTATGGAATAAAGTCAGGGTATTACAAGTTGAGGGATACACCAGGTTCAGCCCCATATGGGGGAATAAGCAGTACGTGGAGTTTGAGAAACTACAATATAGCACGAAATGGAAACAATATGGGAATACTCATATGACTCAAATATTTAGGGATAGCAAGCTACGCCCCTTTCATGCTCTACAACTAGAATTAGGACTCCCCTCATTCATGGTATTTTATTTCCAGCTTCAGCATTCCATTAAGGTCCAACTGGTAATTGACTCTTGAACACAGTCCCACGCCAATTTTCAATTACATGCGGGAGGTTACCTCTTACAAGGGGTTCATCTCCTGTAGCTGCTATATGTTACTCAATAAGTCCTTCTCTGACAGCACCGCAGCGGTGGTATCCAAATGGGAAAGAGATGTCGGAGCATTTGAGGAGGACCAAAGGGAGGACGCTCTTTCGGCAGTTCCCCGGTGTTCTTTGAATGTGGCCCAAAGGTTATCCCAATTATGTGTGCATTTACGTGTCCACTATATGCCAGCTACCCCAGATGATGTCTCTTTAGATGAAACGCTGAAGTCATTGCGTTACCCACAAAACTAAATTTTAAGCGCTTGATCCATTTTCTAAATGTGAGTGTTTCCAATTTTCTTTTAATAATTGTTTTATGTTTATACAGATTCACACTATGTGGAGTATTTTCTTTTTTGGTCATGCTATTTTGAACACTTGAGAGGATTTGGTCTGACAAGTTGGCTACTTCTGAGGACTGCTTCTCAGTGACATCTCTTGACTAATTGGATTGTCTAACAACTGGAGCCCAGATGTGGAGATCCCATACTTTGGTGGCTGCACCATAAGCCTTGTTGATTCACTGAGCATAAGCACATTTGAGACTTCTCACTCCGGTAAGCCTCCTCACTAACCGGTGGTGGTTCTATTGTCCGCCTCTTCACCTCAACATTGATGTAACGTGGAATCCCACTTCTAGTTACACAATTTGTTTTCACCATCTATTCAAAGACTGTTGTGTTTATGTTTCAAAACAACCTTTATATGATGGCACATGGACTTTAGTTTAATGTGTGTCATCATTAGTCTTTGCAGTCATTGAACAGTGTACATTAGTTTGTATATACATTCATTTTTCATTGTTTTGGAGCGCTGCCCAAAAGAAATTTTACTTTTCACTATATGCTGGCTAGACTAGTGAGAATGGGGGTGCGTGATGATCCATCTTGCACTAGATGCATGAGGGATCATGGCGACCTGATCCATATGTTGTGGAGGTGCCCCAAACTGCACATAGGAGGTGGTAGGGATTATTAACCGAGTATTTCAGATTCATCTCGTAGAACAACCTAAACTATGCCTGTTGGGAATTATTGATGAAGTTCCGGTGGAAAATACCTCTAGACTAGCCATAGCTAGGGCCCTTTTCCGGGCCAGGAAATTAATTTAGAGGCACTGGAAATCGACAGATTCCCCCACAGTGAAGGAGTGGCTGATGCAAATGGGCGACACTATAAGACTGGAAAAATATATCTACCAGCACAGGGGTAGTGCAGAAAATTTGAAAAAAAAAGTTTAGCTTTTTGTTTTTGTTTCTCTCTCTACTTTTTTTCTCTTTTACTTTCTTGGGGCAATTTTTTGCCCACGAGGAACACTCAATAGCATACCCACCTATAGTGATCTAATTTTTAGCTTGCATGAATTGTTTTATAGGACTGATATAAGCCCTATTCTAACAATAAAATAAGGATATATTGGAGTATGTTTTACCTGGCTATGTGCTGTGAGTGGAACTTTTGCAACATATTCAATAAAATGTAATTATTAAAAAAAAAAAAAAAAAATTCGAACAAATGTGAAAATGTGGACACCATGGCTAGCTGTTCCTGGTTTAGCCCCTGCAGACCCAATTATGGACCGCTTACTTCTGTAAATTGGCTGCTGTAGTTCAGTTACTCTGTGACAGAGTATTCCATTGTTGCAACTGAATCTTATGCGGATGTAATGTGATTATGTGCCGATGGTGTTGAATACTAAATGCAAAGTGCTTCAGCATAATATGTACCGATATAGAATTCTGTACTGTTTCTTTATTATTGATTTTTCAATAAAGTTCCTTTTGATTTAAAAAAAAAAATTACCAGCATTTTTTGATTTATTACAGTTAAAAACATTTGCGAGAGAAGCACACGCCCCCCGCTTGACCCTGATTGGGTCAAGGGCGAATCCAACACTCTGCGATCTTGAATGGGGTAAAATGTTGTTAGCAAGCTTTACTTGAAATTATGAGAATTGGTTAAATTTGGAACAGGCGTGTTTCTGGATCAGAATTCAGCCAGAACTACATAGAGTGTCTGACAAAATTGGCAGAGAGTAAAGGACCTTCCTTCCTTATATGTCTTGCCCTGAGTGTAGTAGTGATGTTGACTCCTAACCAGTGGGTCTCCATGTCCCAAATGCTTTGACCAGACTTCCCACAAGTGATTTTCCATTTCCCGAACCTTTCAGCCTGTGGATCCATATACACCACCTCCTGTGTGCCTGTCAATTCCATCCACTTAGCAAAAAGAAAGAGGGATCTTGCCATAATCCTTGTAAAAATTTTACAGAGAACTCAGTGAAAAGGGTACCTACGCTCAATGATACTCACTCTTTTCAGGAATACTGTATATTGTTAACTCTCAATCTGCAGAATCGTGAACAGTTGCGTAGACTCCTTAGGTTAGAAAAAGTTTGTGATTTTCTCAATCTTTCAGAGGGAAGTTTATTGGCAATTTCTTCCCATCAGATCGACTGATTAAACATAGTTCGATTATTGAATCATTAATTTCAGGTTTACTTTTTTGTCATATAATTTAATTTCTATGCTGTGGGGTCCCCGAACTTGTAGTGCCTAGTGCCCTGGGCCCCCCCTTCCAAAGGTCTAAATCCAGGACTGTTTAGAACAAGATAATTCAAATGATGTAGCTCTGGTCATATACAACTACATCTGTCACTGCATAATATATTTACCCGAGTCACTAAAATGTAAAAGGCCATGTTTTCTTAAATATCTTAACACAGATAGCCTACAGCAGAAACCATCCGAGATGCAATATATTTTTTTTCTCCTGCAGACCTATTAATACACCTCAGCGAGTTACAAAGGAGATCTATAGACACATGTGACTACAGGCTTAACTTGCCCTGCTAAGAGCAATCCTGAAATCATCAATTTAGTGAACAGCTTTTCTCCTCCCCTCAATTACTTGGAATGTAGAACACTATCAACACTTGATATTGAACCATCTACAGGGAAATATCGTCTTTCCTGAATTTTCAATAAGATGTAATCCCTCTGAAAAAGAGGATTTCTGAGGTGAGGGCCCAGATCAATTTTGAACAAAAATTGTATATGGTAGAAATGTACAGTGAATCTTCAAGGGCTTAATTAAAACTACCAATACTTTGCTACGCGGCTCAGGAAGAACACCAAAGTGCGTGGGTTATGGGGAGGTAAGGCTTGACATCAGGAGCGAAACCACCTGAGGCCCAACCAGACTGACCTGCAGTGACAGAGGACTTAAAAGAAAAACAGCTATGAAAACACGGTTGATATTATTTTCATATTCCACTGATATACCATAGGAAAAAAATGAACATCAATGAAATTCCCATATTTCACAGAGGATGTGACCTTTACTATGCTGTGGTAAAATTAAACTAGGAAAGTGATGACTATGTGTCCCTTTAAATGTCAAATGTGGATGTTGCTCCCTTTTTTTATTGCGATAGAATCTGCAGCGCTCTCCACAAGATTAAGTTGTCAAAGAAAATGATCTGTGTATCTGTGTGAATTTCATCTTGTTGCAATGTCTATTGCAATATGCTATATGTAATATTTATAACTGTAGTACATGTAAGTGGTGATTTTACGCTCTCCTCTAAGCAAGCATAGTGATGCAGAGACTCCCCAGGCACAATGCTGCTTCCAATTTACTCCCGTTCAGACTCTTCATTTTATGTGGTACTGAAAATTACAAAATAATAAATTAAGCCCTTTATCTTCTTCAGGTCATGCCTCATCAAAGCAAAGTCCAGTGAAGCAAAGGCACACAACAACCATCAGCTCCCTACTGACCGTGTGTGCTGAATTGTGGGGTCTGTAACCCTTTCACGGTAAGAAAGAGATTTGTCCGTTACAAGATTGTTGAGCGGACTGAAATAATGAGAGCCTGGATAAATACAAGTCATTGTTTAGAGATGCACTTTTCAACTCCACCCTGGCTTTTAATTAATTATGTGACAGGGGTTTAGACGGTTTGCAATGGGACCCTTATCAGTGTAAGGCACCTACTACCAGCTATTTTCTTTTAAATGATTTGAACTTTAATCTATTAACATAAACAGGCTCTAACTTATGGCACACAGTGCACTGGTATGCACAATTCTACAACTTCAATGACAATGGAAATTCACAATGCGCATTACTACATTGTTAATGCATTACAACAATCAATTTTAAAGATTACCCTCTTTCCCCAGATAAATCTCGGGGGTTTAATGCTGGAACTTTCTGTCTTGTGGTGATAAGAGGGAGTAATATACATTTAAACCGTGTCTCAGTATGTGGGCCATGACATAAATAGTTGTAAATATAAGTGTTATTTTCTAGTTCACTAAAATATCTCCAGTTAAAAGAAATGTATAGGCATTGTGTTTTTATTTTAACGTGTGTATGATAAAAGATCAGTAAAATGTAAATATTCTTAGAGTGTTAAAATGTATCTATGGTCAAATATTTCCACATTGCATTTAAATTATTTATAGCCTACTTCTTTTAACCACTTGCCTACTGGGCACTTAAACCCCCTTCCTGCCCAGACCAATTTTCAGCATTCAGCCTGTCACACTTTGAATGGCATCTGCACGCTCATGCAAAACTGTGCCCAAACAAAATTGTTATTTTTTTCACACAAAATAGGGCTTTCTTTTATAGTATTTAATCACTTCTGGGTTTTTTATTGTTTGCTAAAGAAACAATAAAAATTAAAAAAAAATAAAATGTTTTTTTGCAGTATGTTATAAAATTTTGCAAACACTGATGGGCGCTGATGAGGCTGCACTGATGGACACCGAGGGGGCACTGAAGGGACACTGATGAAACTGCACGGATAGGTGGCACTGATGGGCAGCACTTACAGGTAACACAGATGGTAAGGCACTGAGTGGCAGCATTGGTGGGCACCGATTGGTGGCACTGGTGGACACCGATAAGCACTGATTGGGTGCACCGGCAGGCACCAAGGTTTCTGTAACAGAAGCCGGTTACCGGTTTTTTGCTTCTCTCCTCATGCTGATCGTGAGGAGCAAAAAAAGCCAATAACCGGCTGGTTCACCACGTGATCAGCTGCCAGTCAATGACAGCTGGTCATGGAAGTAAAGGGCCCGCTGTGATTGGCCCTTTACCCCGTTCAGCGATCAGCAGAGTCAGAAGGACTCAGTCACAGAGCTTGGTGCACCAGTAGCACGATCATGGAAGGGCGTCTATTGATCCATCAATTGGCTATAGTACGGGCGGAAAGTGGTTAAACCTAACAATCTTGAAGTTTGTAAATGTATTTTTGATGATCCCAACACATTTAATTCCTTTCATTCTGTGACACATTCACCATGTCCTGTGAATAGGCACTGCTGTCACAGAATTTAAGAGCCTGCCTTCTGAACTACAGAGGTGCTGAGGAGGAGGAGTTTCAGGAGGCAGAGGAAGAGTACAGGAATCACTGCTTGCAGGCAGTAAGGTACCATGGGATATGTAGTCCTTAGAAACTGAAAATAAACAACAGAGAAGAAGATGCAAAGCATGCAGGGAATCCAGGATGTTATGGAAAGATGGCCAGCAAATGGGCAGTAATCACAACATAAAAGGAGATTTCTCAAGTAAGCTTAAGTCGAATAGTCAACATAACATGCGTTTGTATTGCTATTACAATGGTGAGGATTTAAAAACTTAAAGTATGCTGTGACCATTTTACTCCTTTAATATTTTAGAAACATTGTACCTGGAGGCAGCTATATTTATTACACTGTGCGCACAATTATTAGGCCAGTTAATATTTTGACCAAATCATAATTTTTATGCATATGGTCCAACTCCAAGCTCTATAAACTTGAATTCTTATTGGATTTAAGCATATCAGGTGATGTTTATTTGTGTAATGAGGGCGGGTATGGCCTAAGGAGAGCAACACCCTATATCAAGGTTTGCATAATTATTAGGCAGCTCCTCAAGAAAAACGGGTAAAAAAAGAGATTTAACTGACTCTGAAAAGTCCAAAAAGTCTTTCAGAGGAATGCAGCACTCTTGAAATTGCTGAGATATTAGGATGTGATCACAGAACCAACCGTTTTGTTGCAAATAGTCAACAGGGTCGCAAGAAACGTGTTGAGAAAAAAAAAAAGGATGCAAATTAACTGCCAAAATTTGAGAACAATCAAAACGTGAAGCTACCAGGAACCCATTATCTTCCTGTGCTGTCATACTCCAGAACTGCAACCAACCTGGAGTGCCAGAAGTACAAGGTGTTCAGTGCTCAGAGACATGGCCAAGGTAAGGAAGGTTGAAACCTGACCAACTCTGCACAAGACACATAAGGTGAAACGTCAAGACTGGGCCAAGAAATATCTGAAGACAGATTTTTCAAAGGTTTTATGGACTGATTAGATGAGAGTGACTCTTGACGGACCAGATGGATGGGCCGGTGGCTGGATCAGTAAGGGGCACAGAGCTCTGACTTAGGTGCCAGCAAAGTGGAGGTGGTGTACTGGTATTATTACAGATGAGCTAGTTGGACCTTTTCAGGTTGAAGATGGACTCAAAATCAACTCCCAAACCTACTGCCAGTTTTTAGAAGACACTTTCTTCAAGTGGTGGTACAGGAAAAAGTCTGCATCTTTCAAGAAGACCATGATATTTATGCAGGACAATGCTCCATCGCATGCATCCAAGTACTCCACTGCGTAGCTAGCCAGTAAAGGCTTAAAGATGAAAGAATAATGACATGGTCCCCTTACTTGATCTAAACCCTATTGAGAACTAGTGGGCCTTTCATAAATGGGAGATTTAGAGTGAAGGAAAACAATACACCTCTCTGAACAGTATCTGGGAGGCTGTGGTTGCTGCTGTACAAAAAGTTGATCATCAACCATTAAAGAAACTGACAGACTCCATGAATGGAAGGCACGGTTATTGAAAAGAAGGGTGGCTAGATTGGCCACTGACTTTGTTTTTGGAATGTCAGAAATGTTTATTTGTAAATATTGAGTAGTTTATTATTCTCACTTTATCAGATGACAATAAATTGAGATGGGAAAAATAGTTTTTCATTTAGTCGCATAACAATTCTGCACGCTAATGCCGCGTACACGCGCTCGGAATTTCCGACAGAAAAAGTCCGATGGGAGCTTTTGGTTGGATAATCCGAACGTGTGTATGCCCCATCTGACTTTTTCTGTCTGCATTTCCGATGGACTTAGATAGAGAACATGCTCTAAATTTTTCCATCGGAAATGCCGACAGAGCTTGTCCCGTTGGCAAGTCCGACCGTGTGTACCCAGCATAAGGCTCGGTTTACACTGGTGTGATGTGGGCACGACGACGATTCCTGTGCGGGTTCCAGCATCACATCTGACTCACAGGCAGTTCTCACCGCTCTCTGTGAACCGCTGCGGGTGTCAATATAAAATTAAATTAAGGTTCGCAGAACTCAGTGAGAACTTTGTAATATAATGGAATTGGATTGCATGGGTCTGAACACCCATGCGATCTGATTTCAGTGAGGACAAAAAAAAAAAGGGTTCTGCACCATTTTGGTCTGAATGTGATGCGATTCCAGCCATACAAACTGTATGACTGAATTCATATGGCACAGCCATTGCATGTGATGTGCACAGGCATGCAGTGCGAATCACATGTGTGTGAGCCCAGCCAAATAGTTGCCCAATAATTGTGCACACAGATATTCTAAGAAAGCCCAAACCTCACTTTTCATTTCTTAAATATTCAGGTTTGAGGTTTATAAACATTTTGGATTGACCGAGAGCACTATAGTTGTTCAATCATATAATTAATCCTCAAAAATACAACTTGCCTAATAATTGTGCACACAGTGTATGTACATAGGCTTTACCTCTTGTGCAGTGCCAAAAAATGGTTGTTCTTTACAGCTCCCCCTTGCAGTGATAGTCTGGCTCACTCAAAATAATATGACACTCGCGTGGCTAAAGTTTTAACTCAGCAGTTGCTAATAAGAGAGGCAGAGAGATTAAAAATGTGAAATATGCCCCTATGTTGGCTAATCTGCATATTTCTATATCTAGTATATAGTAAAATAGGTAAAGCTCTTCAAAGTGGAGAACGATTCTAACAAAGTGTGGTAGCTATGCACTGTGACCAAACAGTACACTAATAACATCAATTACATATGTACACACACTATATTGTCAAAAGTATTGGGGCACCTTTACACGCACACAAACTTTAATGGCAGTGTGTCTATGGGAATCTTTGACCATTCTTCCAGAAGCGCTTTTGTGAGGTCAGCCACTGATGTTGGATGATGAGGCCTGGCTCACAGTCACGACTCTAATTCATTCCAAAGGTGTTCTATCGGGTTCTATCCTCCACCCCAAACTCACGCATCCATTTCTTTATGGGCCTTGCTTTGGGCACTGATGCAAGAATGGTCAAACATTCCCATAGACACACTCCTAAACCTTGTGGCCAGCCTTCCCAGAAGAATTAAAGCTGTTATAGCTGCAAAGGGTGTGCCAATTCAATATTGAACCCTACAGACTAATACTGGGATACCATTAAAGTTCATGGCGTGTAAAGGCCGGTGTCTCAATACTTTTGGTAATATAGTATATATATATATATATATATATATATATATATATATATATATATATATATATATATATATATACACACACACACACACACACACACACACACACACACATACATATATATATATATATATATATATATATATATATACATATATACACACACACACACACACACACACAAATATACACGTGTTGCTAGAACATTAGTTGCCCCCTGCTAAAGACACAAGAGCAACATGCAGGCACAAGATTGATAATGAATACCTTTAGGAGCAGGTTTGCTTAGGTCTGCAGCAAAGCTCTATGACGTTAACAGGCAGGTCTCTTCACACACAGATTGCTGGTAAACAAAAGTAACCAGTGACGAACAATCTGGCTCAAGCCCCCTTAAATACAATACAGCCCGATTACAAAGGCACATACACATTAAGTTATGAGGGATCATTCTTCTGGTGTACTAATGGAATGACAGGCTACTCTGTTTTACTTAACCATTTCCCCTCCGCCATATGGATGTCGCATATGAGTCCTCAGACCAGAGTAATGATATCACGATCATGGCTGCAGCTACGATCGCGGTATCATTTTTTAGAGCGGTGATGGGATTTCATGTAAAAGTTATCATTTTTTACATGTGGTGGAAGAAGGTTCCCCCCACACCTTCTGCCGCCTTTACTTGGCTCTTCGTCCTCATTGGGGTGCCCGGTACTGATGCGACCAGTCACATCATATCCACCAGGAAGAGTGGCAGAAACTTCCATTGTTCCTCCCCCTGTGTGATATCAGAAACAACAAGGATTATCACCTTCAGTTTTGGCTTGTTTACAAGCGGTTACCGGCTTGTAAAGCGTCTGATCAAACCAATCTCTGTTTAATCAGATGCTCTGGAGGGCAGAGGAGAGATCTGGGGTATAATAGATTTTAGATCTCTCTAAAGATGACCTGTCATGGCCCATGCTATCACAAGGGATGTTTGGTGATCCCTTGTGACAGCAATAAATTCAATTTAAAAAAAATACACAAAAATTTAAAGCGCCCCCCTCACCTCCTTGTGCTCATGCACAAATGTGCACGTAGGTCCAGCACACATATATGTAAACGGTAATCGCACCAGTCATGTGAGGTATTGTTGCGAACATCAGAGTGAGAGCAGTAATTCCAGTGCCAGACCTCCTGTGTTACTCTAAACTGGTAACTCGGAAGGGTTTTTAAAGCTTCGCCTATGGCAGTTTTTATGTACTGTAGCTTGTTGCCATTCCACAAGCATAAATATGAAGTGTAACAGGTTAGGTATCCATTTATTCAGCATAACAATCTTTTATATTTTACCAAAATTTGGGTATTATATTGTGTTGTGTGCACGAAAATTCATTAAAGAGTATTTTTTCCTGAAAATTTGCGTGTGATAAACTGCTGCTTAAATATCGTGAGTAGGGCCGAAACAACTAATCGATTAATTGACAACTAATCGTTTTTGAAAATAGTTGTCAACTATTTTCATAATCGCTTAATCGGCCTGCATACAGAAGGCATTATTTGTTTACATATCAGGAAATACAGTTCAGTATACATACAGCTCAGTACACCCTCCATACATGTCAGTAAGTGCCAGAGAACTTGTGAATGTGTGAGGAGCAATGCCTCATGGGACATGTAGTCCTGGGCCGGAAATGAGTGGTTCTAAAAGGCAGAAGTTTGTTTACCTTGCTATAGGGGCACTCTATACTATACTTTGCAGCTTGCTATTGGGGCACTCTAAAGGCAGGACGAGTCAGAAGCGTCAGTGGGGGATCCCAGAAGAGGAGGATCTGGGCTGCTCTGTGCAAAACCATTACATAGAGTAGGTAAGTATAACATGTTTGTTGTTTAAAAAAAAAAAATACTTCAAAAGACTGTGTGCAGGGAAGGTCAGCATCTGAACCCAGAGAAGGTGGAGGCGGATAGACTGGAGGTAATAGAAGGAATTACAATTACATTTAAAGTACATTTTTCCAGTAATGAGCATTATATTTAAAATGATTATGGCCATGAAAAAAAAAAGTCTCAGCTTTTAGGAGTACTTTAATATGAAAGATCTCTATTTCCCTCCTTCCACCCTTCACATAGCTTCATGTCTGACGCCTAGTTAAAATGCCCATATATTCTACTTCTAGGTGTGTGTGTAATATATATATATATATATATATATATATATATACACATGTGTGTGTGTGTGTGTGTGTGTGTGTGTTAGGGCTGAAACAACTAATCGATTAATCGACAACTAATCGATTATGAAAATAGTTGTCAACTATTTTCATAATCGAATAATCGGCCAGCCGATTATATGGCCTGCATACAGAATGCATTATTTGTTTACATATCAGGAAATACAGTGCAGCACACATACAGCTCAGTACACCATCCATTCATGTCAGGAAGTGCCTGAGAACTTGTGAATGTGTGAGGAGCAATGCCTCATGGAACATGTAGTCCTGGGCAGGAAGTGAGTGGGTCTAAAAGCAGAAGTTTTTTTTACCTTGCTATAGGGGCACATTATACTATAATTTGCAGCACTCTAAAGGCAGGAGGAGCCAGAGGCATCAGTGGGTGACCCCAGAAGAGAAGAATCGGGGATGCTCTGTGCAAAACCATTACACAGAGCAGGTAAGTATACCATGTTTGTTTTAAAAAAAATATGACTTTAAAGACTGTGCAGGGAAGATCAGCATCTGAACCCAGAGAAGGTGGAGGCTGATAGACTGGAGGTAATAGAAGGCATTACTATTACATTTAAAGTAAACTTTTACATGGAGGCAAGCCACATTATGTGGGAGCAGGGCACATTTCAAGGAGGCAGGGCACATTACGTGGGAGCAGGGCACATTACATGTGCCCCAGTGTGAATGGGGTCTAAATAAAAAATGTGATCTCTGAGTCTGATGATATTTACCAGATTTAACCTCCAATAGTATATACAGTATATCTCTTCTGTCTGTTATTCTCAGAGTGGATTAGAGATTTTGCTCCCTAATCATATAGTTGATTATTTATATTTACCACTGCATATAGATTTTGAAGAATAAATTGCCTTTTTTTAAACTTTACATATTAAATTATACACCACACTTTTTTTAAGGTTATTATCCGATTAATCGATTAATCGAAGCAATAATCGGCCAACTAATCGATTATGAAAATAATCGTTAGTTGCAGCCCTAGTGTGTGTGTATATATAGTAATATATATTATTACTGTCACTGTTTCACAGTATAAATTAACCCTGTATAGTAGCGATTACCTGCTCAATTTTAGTTTTTGTTTTTTTTAACCCCATCAGGACAGGGGATACAAAAAAAAGAATTCTGCTGCTACTAAAAGTCTTAGGCCTGGTTCCCACCTATGCATTTTTTGGTGCTTTTTGCAGAAACTCACTACAGTTCATTTAACATGGTCTCCTATGGAACACGTTTACATTACGTTTTTTTCAGCCGCTTCGGAAAGGGTCAGGGAATTTTCTCAATGCAAAATGGTGCTTTTTTTGCTTTTTTTGGTTCAATAGACTTCAATGGAGAAGCTGCAGAAAAGCATGTAGTGTTTTTTTGCAGCAATTTTCGTTTTTTAATCTGCCCAACAACAAATTGGTCAAAATGCAAATCGCCGCAAAATCGCTTATGCAAAAATGAAAAACGCACAGCAAAAAGCACAGCAGAAACGGATCAAAAGCAAACTGCATAGGTGTGAACCGAGCCTTATGCTGGCCATACACGTATTGATTTTCGGATAAGAATATTCATACGAAAAAATCTTTGTACATTCGCTGAATGAAAGAATGTAGTTTGAAAATTTCACTTGCTTTTAACATTCAGTTTGAAAATGAATGTAATTTCTGAACGAAAATCACATACACTGTCTGAAAATTCCTTTGACCAAGAAGTTTTCTAATCTGGTCCTTCGAATCCTCCCATCACTGTGGTCCAAAAGAACGTCGATTTGACCCACTAATGATTAGAAAATCGAAAGAACCTTCTTAAAACAACATTTTTTTTTTTAGGGAAGACATCTTTTTTGTATGGCCAGCATATAATATATTACAGTTCTGTCTGAAAATCGGCAAAACAGTCTATTTTTTTTTTCTTTAAATAAAAAATTTGATCTCCGAGTCTGATGATATTTACCAGAGTCAACCTCTAATAGTATGTACAGTATATTCCGTATTTATCGGCGTATAACACGCACTTTTTTTCCCTTAAAATCAGGGGAAAATCGCGGGTGCGTGTTATACGCCGATCCCCTGCAATCCCCCGCTTATTTAGCGGAGCGATCGCCGACCGCGATTTGAAAATGGTGCCGTCAGCGCGGAAATACACAGAGCCGGTCCTCGGCTCTTCTCGGCCACTTTCGGCTTCACTCGAGCGCCGCCTGAACCTAGCCGAGTGTACTCGGCTAGATTCGGCTAGCTCCCCTCACAGTCACGCCCATCCCGGGCGGGACCACGAGTGGAGCCGAAAGTGGCCTAAAGTGAACGAGAGCCGCCGAGAAGAGCCGAGGACCGGCTCTGTGTATTTCGGCGCCGGCGGCGCCATTTTCAAACTGCAGTGACACTGACACGTCACTGCAGTTTAACTGCAGCCTGGGCAAGGCTGCAAAAGGACACAGACAAAGCTGCAGATCGGCACTGGCAAAGCTGCAAGGCTGCAAATGGACACTGATAAGGCTGCAAATGACACCAAGGCTGCTGACTGCAAGGCTGCAAATGACACCAAGGCTGCTGACTGCAAGGCTGCAAATGACACCAAGGCTGCAAATGACACCAAGGCTGCAAATGACACCAAGGCTGCAAATGACACCAAGGCTGCAAATGACACCAAGGCTGCTGATTACAAGGCTGCAAATGACTGCAAGGCTGTAAATGACACTGGACAAGCATGCAGATGGACGTTGTGCAAGGCTGCATTGATGGGCATTTAAATGCAAGTTTTTTTCCTTAAAACATTTTTTCCTTAAAATTCCCTCCTAAACTTGGGGTGCTTGTTATATGCCGGCGCGTGTTATATACGCCGATAAATACGGTATCTCCTCTAGTAGTATATACAGTATATTTCTTCTGTCTGTTATTCTCAGAGTGGATTAGAGATTTTGCTCCCTAACCGTATAGTTAGTTATTTATATTTACCACTGAATATAGATATTTAAGAATAAATTGCCTTTTTTTTAAACTTTACATATTAAATTATACACACTTTTTTTAAGGTTATTATCCGATTAATCCATTAATCGAAATAATAAATCGGCAAATTAATAGATTATGAAAATAATCGTTAGTTGCAGCCCTAATCGTGAGACACAAAAAATTGCAACAATCATTTTATTCTCCAAAAAATAATGTTTGGGGGTTCCAAGTAATTTTCTAGCCAAAAAATGCTGATTTTTACATGCGTGAGAGAAATGTCATAATTGGCACGGACTGGAGGTGGTTAATATTCATACAAGACAGTTCTATACACTATAGAATTCTTTGTGTATGGGAGGTGGCTTGGCACACAAGAGGATCTGGACCTCTAAAGCCCCTCTTAAAGTGCATGATTAAGCAGAACATAGGTTAGGTTTGTAAAAACCACAAGTCGAGGCCCTAATTTACCACAAAAAAATGGGAAAAACTTATTGACCCGAGTATAAGACGAGGGTGAGAGATGCACAGCTACTGTAAGTGGAAAAGATGGTCAACAATGCCCATTTGCAGCATCACTGTGCCCATTTGCATGCCTCACTGTGCCCATTTGCACCATAGGTCCCTTGAACTTCAAACTCGGTAGTTAAGGGTTCCTAGATGCCCCCTAGCTGCAGCCAAAATTTGGGGTCTCTGAACCCAAAGGGTCCCGAAATGACATGGCTGCAGATAGACACAGTTGACCGAATTTGGGGCCCCGTATCTCGGGGCCACTTAGTGCTAAGAATCCCAAATTTGGTGTGCAAACCCAGTGGAACAAGCACCATAAAATTTCCAAAGCTGGGGTTTCTAGCACCAAGTGGCCACGAGATACAGGGCCCCAAAAATCAGTTCAGAAAATGTCAAGCACTTTTCTGCAGCAGAGAATGACATTTTCTGAACCAGGTTTGGGGCCCCATATCTAAGGGCCACTTGGTGCTAGGAACCCAAGCTTTGGATATGTTATGGCATCAGTTTAACTGGGTTTGCACACCAAATTTGGGGTTCCTAGCACCAAGTGGCTCTGAGATATGGGGCCGCAAAGTCGGTTCAGAAAATGTCAAGCACTTTTCTGCAGCAGAGAATGACATTTTCCGAACCGAATTTGGGGCCCCGTATCTCGGGGCCACTTAGTGCTAGGAACTTCAGCTTTGGATATGTTGTGGTACTGGGTTTGGATACCAAATTTGGGGTTTCTAGCACCAAGTGGCCCTGAGATACGGGGCCCCAAATTCGGTTCGGAAAATGAAATTTTTTCCTGCAGAAAAGTGTTTGACTCGAGTATAAGTCGAGGGGGGCACTTTCAGCACAAAAAAATGTGCTTAAAAATTCGACTTATACTCGAGTATATACGGTATGTAAAACCTAAACGTGAATTGGACAAGAAGTGAACATTTAATATGAATATAAGAATTGAATAGAACAAAAGGCATTACCTTAAAATGTGTAATAGCATTTTAGTGCTTGGCAGTGAATTGCTTACTTTAGACTCCTAAATTTCAGCTTGTTTACCTTCAAACATTTTCCCTTTAGACCTTACCTCCTTCACTGTCATTAAAACAATTGCTCAAAATGCTATCTAAAGAAAAAAAAAAAAACCCCAATGAATATAACTTGCAATAACTTTTTTTTTGCATACTCAGTCTGAGCTGCCTTCTTCATGTTAACAGCACATTGATTAAGTTAAAGTGGATGTAAACCCACTGTCATCAATTTGAAAGCATTAGCAGAGTTAATATATATAAGGCTTTACATGCCTCCTGCATGTATCCTTATATTTAAATAGTCACCCCCTCACCTGCTAGGAGCCCCCAGCCTTCCCGATTCTGTGGGCATTTTAATTCTCTGCGCTCGGTGGGCAGAGTCGTGATGTCAGAGGACACCTCCGCCCACAACTACATTCCCACGGGCATCCAGGACGAGCCTCGCACCTAGTGAGACTCGCGTGCATGTGCAGGAGTGACAGAGCGCGTTCTGTGATGAAAGCAGAGCGCGCTCCTGTTACTCCTGCACATGTGCAGACCAGGAAGCACGAGAAGGAGAGGCAGAGAGGCAGAAGCATTGGAAATTGTTGTACATCCAATCCTGGCAGAGCAGCAGAAGAAAGGAGTGGGAGGGAATAAAAAAATAATGCATGTCTCTTAGGCTAATGCACGAGATATGTAAATCACCTGTCACTCACAGCAAGGGGGAGGATTTGACAAAGTTTTTCTCTGTTTGTCAAGTTTTATCTCACTGAACAATAAAAGGATTGCTCATAGCTGGATTAACTCTTTGTGGCAAGACTGGGCTCAAATGATAGGAAATCTTATGCTCTACATTATGACATCAAAAAAAAAAATTGGGTTTACATCCACTTTAATAAAAGCAAAAATCAAAAAAGTTACTTTATCAAACCACTGCTCATCAGTAGATGGATGATGTGAAACATTAGGTTCTGCTAAAATAGTGTTTTAATTATTTTGAACTACGTTATTAAAACCTGTATTGCTAGAAAAAAAAATTCTAAACATTAAGTTTGTTTAATTAAAAAAATGGTTATAATGAACTAAATCTGTACATATAGTTACATCCATTGTTAAAGGAAAGAATGGTTGGCCATCAAGCTAGAGACATAAATGTTGGCAAGGTGCAGTAGTCTGGAACAAAGTTTACATCAGGTTATGGTTTGAATTAAACTGACAGGAACCTGCGTGATTTGACCAAAGATCTATGCATCCTTTAGCATTCTTGGAAAAATACAGTGGTCGCCAAATATACAAAATTACACACGTGCACAAAACTATTACCTCCTCAGATTGAGATGGGCTGATCCTGGGCATTGGTGAAACTTGTGGCGTTTTCAGCTGGGCTGTGTTGTTTTCAGATACAAGTTCTCTGTGGATAGTCTGAATATGGTTTTGAAGTTCATTCTCCGATTCAAATTTAACATTACAAGTAGAGCATCGGGTCTTGAGCACAGACACTTTATTTTTTCCTTCTACACAGGGTTGGCTTTCAGTCTGATTAATAGGGGGGCGATTTGTGTTTAAAACTGCATTGGCATTTGGACTGGCACTTTTGCTAAGATTAACACAAGTGGCACACAGACCATAGGGCAAACCATTAATATCAAGCTTCACCAAGTCCTGTTTGGAGCGAAACTCTTTCAAACAAGAAGCACACTTAAACAACTTCGGCAGATTCTGAGAACGTACAGTGGCCTGAACAGCAGATCCATTTCCTGTCTTCTGCATGTGAAATGTGCCATGGATCTTAAGTTCCAGGGTTGAAGTCACTGTCTGCATGCACACTACACAGCGAAACCCTGTCAGTGAGTTTCTTAGGTCTGGGTGCATCTGACAATGTTCTAAGAAATCTTCCTCACTGTGCAGAGGAAGCTTACAAATTCTGCAATTGCCAGTGTCCAGACTCTTACTGTGTGTCACTTTATGTTCTGTAAGAGTTAATAAGGATGGGAAACGTTCTCCACATATTGGACACATGTAATGCTTCACTGGCCCCAAATGAGTCTGCATATGCTCCCGCAGACCACTTTCCGAAAAAAAAGTACGGGAGCAAACATTGCACTTGTAGTTGCCCTTAATTAATTCAGCCTTCCTTTTAACAATTGCACTTTCTCCAGGTCTAATATTATGATCTCTGAGCTGGTGATTCTGCAAAAGAGAATCCATGGTGTAGGCAGCTCCACAAATGTCACAGCCATACATTGGGTCAGAGGTCTCAATATCTTCTTCACTGCCATCATGACTATTATGGGACTCTTGATTGTTTGTCAGCAAAGTCTGAAGTTCCACTTCTTCTTTCTGAACCTGTTCAGATGCTCCGTTGGTTCCACAGTTTTGCGTTTTGGATTCAAATACGCAGTGCTTTTCCCTCAAGTGCTTTTCCAACAAAATTATGGCATGGAAAGCTTTGCTACAAAATTTGCAATTATATTTTTTACTATGAGTTGTAATATGGCACTGTAGCTCTACTTCAGTGCCAAAAGATTCACCACAGAAAATGCATTTGTGGATCTTTCCATGGTTTTCCAGGTGATTGTGCTTTACATGGAGCTGCAAGTCAGTCTCTGTGCGGAAATCCCAATTACAAGAAGTGCAGCGGTACACTTTCTTTTCATTACTGTGTTTTACAGCCAAGTGAAGCTGAATAGAGACCTTGGAGTCAAACACTTCCTGACATAGGGTGCAACGAAAGAAAACAAATGTATGCATGTCTAACAAGTGCTTCTGCAAATCGTCTACTGAAGTAAACTGTTTATCACAACTTTCACAAATATAATATGTAGACGTGATCATGAAGTGTATAGTGACATGCTTCAGAAGAGATTCTTGGTTAGGAAAATCTTTGTTGCACTGGGGGCACGTCAGTTTTGGCAGAACAGTATCAAGATGAGTTTTTAAGTGAGTTTGAAAACCATCAAGGGATGAATATTTGGCACCACACTGATTGCAGATGTACTCGCCTGCAGGTCTTGAAGGAGTGCCACCAATGGTCTGCATCATCTTTAAAGAGGATTGATCCAAAGTAACAGGAGATAAGGGACTCAGAGCTCTAGATTTCTTTCCGTTGTGGATGTAATTCAAAGCTAGCGGAATATTCTTATGATTCTCTTTGATGTGCTTATTTAATTTAAGTACACTATTAAAGATTGGAGAATTGGTACAATATGAACAAGAGTATACTTCAACCACAGGGTCTTTTGGGGTACCCAATACTGGAGAGCCAAAGCGAGAACCACTGAGGTCACAATGAACTTGGCGAATGTGTTCCTCTAATGAGGAATCTGTGAGAAATCCCATGTAGCAGTGAGGGCAAAAGAATGCATTGCTATCTTTTGCAATAGGGTTTGCAAACCCATGTGAACTTCTAATGTGCTCCTGGAGCATGTTAAGGTCATTAAATATTTCAGAGCAAAAGTTGCACTGATACACCATGGCAGGCATACTAGATACTATTAGTGCTGGATCCTGAGCGTCATGTACCTGTTTGAGATGTTCATTTAGATTGTAGAGCGAGGGCAAGACTTCTAAGCAGTACTGACAGATATGAGCTTGCTCTGGTTTATCTAAATGCATAGTTTTAAGATGTATCTGGAGAACAGCCAGGCTTGAGAAATATTGTTTACTGCAGTAAATACAACTGTAAGTAACTTTTGCTTGTTTGTTTGAGGGAGCATTGACATCAGGAGTTTGCTGAGAAGCCCTTTTACGCCCACGACTTTTAGGTAATGGGGGAGCTACATCTACCATTGTGGAGCTGTCAACAGACAAGTTTGAATCAGGAGTAGTACTTGATACAGAAGTGTAGCCTACAGTAACTAAAGAGGGACTGTTGCTTGGATTGCAGGATTCTGGGTGCTGATGGCTGTCCATATGACTGTAGAGCTCCTCAATACTGTGGAAACTCTCAGAACAAATACTACAAGAATTCTTCTTCTCATTACTATGCATTTGCTCCATGTGGTTCAGCAAGGAGGTTTCTTCAACAAAAAGTTCATGACAGTATATGCACTGAAGAGCAGCTCTATCATCATTTGGAGAACAGTCAGGGTGACATTCAGCTATGTGTTTCTGAAGATCCTCTGGAAAGTCAAAACCTTCCTCACACTGACTGCATTTCTGTGTGTCTTTCATTTTCCATTCTTCCATTCTAGTTCCTGATTGTGAACAATCTTTATTCCTCTCATGAACCTGCATATGACCATGCAAAGAACTTGAAGACAAGAACCCTCTTCTACAAATGGCACATTTATATGGCTTGTTGGAGGTATGAGTCTTCAGATGAATTTTTAGATGATCACTTCTGGAAAATGCTGCATCACACTCACTGCAGTGATATTTTTTATCTCCAGTATGAAGTTTTATATGGCGGTCTCGGCTTCTCTTGTGCTTAAACAATCTACTACAATACGTGCACTTAAAAGGAAGTTTGTCACTGTGGCTTTGCTCATGGTGTTTTAAATAGCTGAGGCGACTGAATGACTTGTCACAAAACTGGCAAGGATATGGTAGCCCTGGGATACCCTCTTCTTCACCGAAATCACAACCTTCTCCGTGACTTGGGGATGTCTGGTCTTTGCTAGATGGGGAGGATGCAGGCCACGAACAAGAAGGATCATCATCTACATCTGCGCCATCTAAAAGAGAAAAGACAGCATGTTAGAAACCACAGGGAAATAAAAAAATAAAGCATGTCTATCTATTTTAGGTATAGTCATTAACCCGTTTATTGATACCCAAACAACCAGAGCCTTTTTGATCTTCTAAGTAGTCCTTATCCAAAAAAACATTTTTTTTTGTTTACCAATACACACAATATTTCCTTTAAGTTGTCTCAAGATCCCCTGGGTTTTCAAATTGAAAAAAGTTTTGGCTTTAACTAGACATTTCTTTTAAATATAGATGAACTATACAAGTGCATTTTTGGAACACTGAACACCAGCTTTATAAATGGGGACAAACTATTAGGTCCCCTTTTGTTGTAAAATCGAGTTATAGGATTACCAATTTATATTGAAAGTTGTAATTGTAGTAGGTGGTTTCAACTGTAATAAAATTATATACAAAAGCATGTCATGCCAAATAGATGATGAAGGGAGTAAAGTTGTTTTAGCTTTTGAACAGAGCAGTGAAGAACCCTGGCCATGTTAGAATTGTTGCATTTGACCCAGTGTGGAACGATTTTTCCCATTTCTTATCTCAGTAACAAAAGGCCATAGAAATCAACAAAAGCACAGTAAAAAGAGAAAGGGTTAGAACTGCGTCATATTTTTTCATATTTTTACAGTAGTTATCTTCAGCGGGGAGATTCCCCCGACTTCCTGTTCTGAGGACAAAAAAGTAAGTTTGACTGGTGCAATGGCTTGTGAGAATGATTTTCCCATAACAGGGTATCACAATAAATACACAGGAGGGGATACAAAAATGCTACTCTAAAGTTTAGGAAAAAATACTAAACGCTTCAGTTAAAAGGTAAGTGGGGGTAGTTATTGAGTTTCCATCATGCTCGTGGTTTCAGATCTATATTTCATAGTTGGCAATATTTTTAATTTACAGGTGCCCTAATGTGTTAAGATAATTTATTGATGTTTGAGAGGTATTCCCAATGCAATAGTAAAAGTAAAATTTGCCAATGCCCCAGATTTTTCTAAGCTTATATGAAGAATATAATCATATTTTATCCTTTAAAGTGAACCATAAAATAAGTCTTTTATGGTGTTGTAGCAAAAAGCAGTCTATTGTATACCTACAAACTAAAATGCCACATCCCCAGGTGTTTTGATTAAAGAAATAAAAAGCTCTGTTTTTTTTCATACACGTAGAACTCTTATCTCTCAGCAAAAAGTTTACAATGCATTTCAGCCTACTATTCCAACATATAAGGTAAAGTTCAGTCTACATGAACATGCATTGTATTCAAGTTCAAGAGGTTCTCCAACATTTCTTCCTCCCTGCAAAACATTAGCATGTTGAACTTCCTTAGGAAAATAGAAACAGTACTTTTAAGTGACATGGACATAGACATAGCCATAGACCGGAAACAGGAATATTAATGAACTAATATGGTTTAAACCTAGAGAATACTAACACAAAGCTAAACAATGATTTAAACCACATGGTAACTTGCTGCACACACTGTTTAGTTCACATGTAACAATGACATCTAGCAAAGTGGGTGAAGCAAACATTTTCATATAATTCAAGGAGCAAGTCCAAGCAACACGCAAAATCAGTCAGTGAACTGTTAATGCCAGCTAGCAAATACAGCCATAGTGTTAAAAGCATAACACTGCCTTGACTGGTAAAACGATACTCTGGATTTAACATTTTCTGAGCTACTAACCTTTAACAATTATGGAGATCCCATAATCCACTGGTCCTTAGCAGCATACTTGTCCTGGTCAGTGGCTCAAAGTATTAAAACTAGAAGATGACATGACAGCCAGGCAAGTAGCCTTTATAAAAGGAGGCCAGTAGTGGCAGCATCTTTATATTTCTTATGACAGATGTACTATAACCTGAGTTTTCTGCAATTTGTTGCAGCCAGATTTCACATCTCCCAACACAACTTCCCATCCCTTGGTTTTATAACCAGCCAGATACAACCTTCCAAGTCAGGTCTGAATCAAAATTCGTGGCTATGAGAAGCCTCTCAGTAGTCACACATGTCAGGTTGTCTGTACATAAGAAGCTGGAAGTAGCTAACAATGGATATTTTTTTTTTAGGAAGAGCTTTCCTACATTACCAAAAACTTAAAGTAAAGGCGTTAGCAGAAAAGAAAAGGTGTTACCAGATTATGGAGAGAAGACTTTTGGGGTGTGTCGATACACTACAGCAATGCCTGATTCGGAATTGAAAGTACAGTTTACTACTTGATCCCAATCACTCTCTATGCAGTTTGTCAACTTTTCCTGCAAGCTTTCAATTCATTGACACTATGGTTGTTCTGTGGCCCCCTTTTATAGTGATTGGGCTTGCTTAAACAAGCAAGCCTTTTTGGCCCTTCTAAGCCCGCAGGTCATTGTTCAAAAGACTATGCGGTGCATTCTGGTTTAAAAAAATTCTTCTGGGCGATTAGGCACCTAAATTTGTGGGCAACACAAATCTCAAACCTGCATAATTTGAACCTATGGTAGTGGTAAACTTAAACCTTTATCCCTAAATAGAAAACGAGATTCTTAAAGTATAACTAAAGACAAAACTAGAACGCTTGTCAATTTATATTGCGGTCTGGGTTACGGAGATTCTCTTTTTGTCCTGTTTACTATTATCATTGAAAGTAAAAGAAAATCCCAAATTATGGGTTGTCCCCAGAAAAGTAATAGAGGGGAAATCTTTCAATGGGGGCCCAAGGAGTTCCCTTCATTTTTAGAGATTTCCTCTCACTTCCTGTTTGGCTATAGGACAGGAAGTGAAGGGAAATCTCTGCAATGGGACACAGCGAGAAAAAAAAAAATCTGACATGGGTAATAGCCCTCACTTGCTTTATCCAAAAAGATTTTATTTTTCTCCCTATAGTTCTACTTTAACTTAAAGACTGGAAGGGGCAATACAAGCAAAGACAAGAACTTAGAATGTATGTCCTGAATCTCAAAGTAACCCAAAATTGCAACTTTAATAACGTGAGCAAACAAAACATACTTTTGTATGTGTAGTACTACGAATGTGGATTGTATATCATAGTACTATCATCTGTGGCACAGTATAGTATTTGAAGAATTCACCAAATTGCACCATGTCCTTAAAATGCAGGCCCATATACACCAAAGCTGCTGCCTTCAAATATTCCATAAAATTAATAAACATAAGGAAGTGCTTAGAAGTATCTAAACCGTATAAAAAAAAATCTAAAAAAAAAAAAAATTACACACACACAACAAACGTGAAAAATTCATAAGTGGCATGACACACTATAAATAAACATGAATAAAAAAATAAATAAATAAAAAAAGAATGTTAAACAAAAAATGCTGTTTATCTTCTAACACCACCATAAATATATCAAATGCTATAATGCCAGCAGCCAAAGGAAAGCAGCTCACTTTGTTTTTTGACCCCGAAAAATGAAATGTCAAACATCGCTCAGAACTCCACCCACAAAACACTGCTTCATGGGGAATGTGATAAAATCGCACTGTTTTACTTTCTGTTTTTTTGAGAGGTAAAAAAAAAATTGATTATCACCAGTATGGTATTTGTCACCTAAAAATGGTGAGAGAACATAACCTTTTCAAGTCTGTAACAGACCTACTGAGAAAAAAAGTAGATTTTTTTTTTTGTTTTTTTTTTTAGTGGACAGGACTATTAAATGTTGCTAAGAAACTTAAAGTGTATGCCAGAGCAAAGTTTTAAAAAATACAGTACATCTGTTCAATACATGCACATTTCTATCTGTTTTATCCCTTTAAAGACCCTGCAATTACAAAACAACATGCATGTTAAAGTGCAATAAATGCACTCAGCTAATTAATCCTGTTGTTGTCTGACAACATATAGCATTTGGTGCACTGTTTGGTTTCCGCCCTACATAGTTGTCTTTTGCTAACCTACTCAAACCCTCCTACTCTCCTCATGTCTACAACATGGACACTAAATATTCCATAGTTCAAGAACTAGGAGGGCTATTTAGACTCCTTAAGATAAAATAGGAAGTGTAGACACAACACAATTTTTGACACAATCAGGTTTTCTTTTTTGCACTTGTAGAACAAATATGTTATTACAAAAATCTACATAGCCTTTATTTACAGAAGTTCCTACCAAGAAAGGAAGACCAATCATGAATTAATTGCTCCTAAACCCGTCAAAGAACCAGTTGGGTATTGTAGGTCAATTATGTGCAGATCATATTATCTCTGAAGCACAAAAGTATGTCCTTGTTTGTACTGTATAAACACAATGAAGTCTACTTTCCTTTAAGGTACTGAGATTTTTTACTAGTATCTTAACCCCTTTACTTATCCACAGGAAACAGATTATGATTCTTTCCTTTCCTGCATCAAAAAAACTGATGACAACACCATCTCCCTATCAATGCCAGATGGCAGCCATCGGACTCTATAAAAACAACCAAGCACCACTTCTGGACGTATGCCCATTGCAACAATTCCTTTTATTACAAGCTGGAAATGGCAGGCTTTGTGGGGATTTATTAACGCTCTCACATAAAAAAAAATATTATGAAAGGGTCTCTAGAACATGTAGAATCCAGAACGCGGTCAGGAACTGGGAGATATATGTGCAAATGATTTGCTGTCATTTTAAGAAAATACCTTTTACATGTCAAAGTGGTACCATTATTTGGTCCTAATAACTGGACACCTAATTTACTGCAGTTTTTTAATCACAGTGTTACCGCCTATTTAATACAACACATCATAAAGAAGCTGTAATGGATTTGGATAGCACATTGGTGGAAGTGTATGAAAAAGCCAGTAAATTCATATATTTCCATAAAAAAACATTACAGTCATACACATGACTTTCTGTTCCCAACTTGTGCAAAGTGCTGTCTCATAGCAACCAATCTGAAATAATACTTGCACGATTCAATGACACAGTTGTACTAAAAACTGGAATTTGATATGACGGCACTGAAAACTTCAATTTGACTGGCTGCTGTGAGATATTACATGAAATGACACATTGAACGCTTTAATTTCTTTAAAATATGTGGTGCCCCACTGTGTCATGGGTAGGGTGAGCAGTTGTAATTTTGTGTAAGCCCCAATAAGCAAACCTTGATCACGTCAATCTAGTCAAAATAGTATAGCTATAGATTTTCTGGGATCTCTGCCTGACTGACCTTAAGAAAACAATCACTGATAGAAAATACCAGAAAATGGGATTTTCTAGCGTACACACGCGCACATTCGATTGAAACAAATGTGCATATTTATGTACAAATTTTCATAAAAAAAGACTTTTCTGCAGTTGGCTTTTCTGACTATAATCTCATTTTTAACCTGTACAGCAATTATAAATCTTTTGATAAAAATGAACAATCGCTGGCTAAAAACAAACTTTAGGAGTACACAGTACTATTGCTATGTGTACATGGATGGTCTGTTATGCTTCTTCCTGGCCAGTAGGGGGGACTAAAAATTTTCTGCCTGCTCTATGTTACTCAGTGGTTGTCTCTCCCCCAAGAGTTGTTCACTTGCTTATTCTGGGACAGCAGAACACATTGAGACACAAGTAAATGTATTCAGTTAACAAAATTTACATTTTACATTGTAGGCATTTACAAATGGCTCTGATGAAGAAGGGTAACCTTCGAAACGCGTTAGCCAGCAGTAGTCCGTACGCCTCCTTCCTGGGACCTGGAAAACTGCTACCACTGGACTAATCGCCTCTGTGCCATATACAATGCGATTTTTTTCTTCAACCTTTGTGAGTAGATTTTATCTTGTTTTTAATCAATAAATCTGTCAAGGATAATGCACTAGGCTGGTGCGCTCTTTTTTTTTCTTTCTTTTCAAATGCCTACAATGACTGTGCACCAGTCTTCTCCGTGCAAAATTCTTCAGTTTCAAGATGTTTGTGCATTTCCTTGCATGAACTACAGGTTTCAAACGTCCTCTACAAATTGTCAGTTGGAATCAACTTAGGGCTTTCAATAGGGCAGTCTACACTCATCTATTGTTTTTTTTTTTTTTGCTATTCCATGGTGGATTTGCTAATGTGTGTCAGATCATTATGTTAAAAGATGAATTTCTAGTTCAACTTCAGCTTTTGTACAGATGGCCTCACATTCTTATCAGCCATGCTATAATATGATGCATATTGCATAGTCCAATCATGACTGTGAGCTGTCCAGGCCCCAAAGCAGTAAAGCAACTACAAACCATAATATTTCCACCACTGTGCTTCACAGTTATGAGGTTATTCTCCTGCAATACTGTCTAAAAATGACTACTGTGACCAAGCTATCTTTGAATGATCAATCTTCAGCACATTATTCATTGGCAAACTAATCTTGCTCTGTTTCTTGAACAGTTAAGGCTTTTTCTAACCACACCTCTCATGCGGGTTGAATTTGTGCAATCCATTGCAGATGCATGCACTTTGACCCCAACTGCTGCAAACTACCTGAACACCCCACAATGAAATTGATGTTTCTGTTGACTTCTTGTAACATCAAACTGTGAGGCTATTGGGTTGGATATGCTTTCCTGCAGTCCCTAGTAAGGATGAGCTCAGGCGTGTGTTCGCAAACAGCACGTGCAGAGCCCGCTAATCACAAGCAGTGAGACATTTCCTGATCTCTGTTGCCGCGCATCAGGACAATGTCTTACTGCTTGTGATTAGCGCTCTGCAGTGCCGACTTTCTGGCAGGCTCTGCACGTGCAGTTTGCGAACACGCCTGAGCTCATCCTTAGTCCCTAATTAAGGACTGCTAGAAACAGGGTGCCTTGGCGGGGCCTGCAGCTTACGCATGTATTTGCAAATGTGCGCAACTAAACCGACTGGTCTTAACGCATATTGTTAGACAGGTCAACTCGGTTGTTCGCTGGCTGGTTGGTAAGTTTGAGCTTGGAAATCCCTTTATATTTGTTGGATATTCTAGCCTGGGCAGTCCTGGACAAAAAAGCAGTTGTTTGAAATCTAAGCCACTAGTAGATTGCACGTTCCTTACAGTAGAGTAAGGATTTTAAATTATTTGGCAAACGTTTTAAACCTTTTGCCACACTGATAGCCATTTACAACTTCCTTTTTGAGGGCCATAGAAAGCCTTAATCTTAGCATGATGACACCACACAAGTCAATAGCCGAAAACACCAGACCCTAGATGTTCAAGGTTTAAATACTAGTTGCACCTCTATAGTCTCTAAAGAAAGGATTGGCACTTCACTTAAAATCCCGGATTCTAATGTCATGGATTTGAAAAGATGGTAAATGTAGGCATGCACTTACTTTTTCCATATAATAAATCAGCATTTTGTTAATTTAGATCGTGAAAACAAATACATTATATGTGTCATTTGGTCACCTTTGTTTTAGGCACTTTTTGAATCTAGATCGGTTTGTTCCTCTGGGTAAAAAGAGGAAACAAAAAAATTGTCATTGCACCCGAGTACACAGTAACCTCCAGTATTCTCAAAACCATCAGAGGTTCTCCATTCTGAACTCTGCAATGTACCATGTATAAAAATTGATCCATAACATAATCTCTTTATAATGCTTGAAAAAAAAATTAGATTTTTTTTCCAATGGTAAATATCGTTTTATATTGTTCACAAGGCAACAAAATTATTCCTATAGCTTGATGTACAGAAATTTGAATTTTTATTCTGGCACATTGCTACTTCTCAAAACAGATACTGGAAAGGTAGTAAATTGCATATAAGTTGTTCTCTGACTACTATAAGCAAAGAGCTTATTAAAGTAGAAAGCAGATTGTTCAATGTGGAATTTGGAATCCCTAGTGGTGTGAACAATGTTTGGCATAGATGCTATATGGCAATACTATGCTTACTAGCAGTACAATGTATAAAATGTACAGCATAGCATTCAGAGTGAACTAGTGCAACGTATGTAACATTCTGAATTACATACAGAATAGGGCAAATTTGAGCATGTGACACCCAGCACAGTGTGCAGAGCAGTGTGGTTTAGAAAATATGACACACTGCACAGCCAGGATAGGCACACCTTTGCTAGCATATAGTAGACATGGAGCTTTCCATCTGTAGTTTGTACTTGGGGGAGGGAGGAACTGTGCTGGATAAAAGGAGTTTGTACTGAGTGGGATCTGTGGTAGAGGGTGTCTGTACTGGGGGGTTTGTACTGAGGTGTCAATGCTGAGGGTTGTTTACTTGGGTGTCTGTGTTGGTGGGCTGGGGCTGTCTGTCCTGAACAGTCTTTGTGGGTGTAGTTGTCTGTACTAGGGGGCATGTGCTTTGGGGGGGGGACTGAGGGGGTGGCCCGAGAGTGGGGATGTAGTGTTGAGAGCATTTATTTGTACTGTGGGGGAGATGGGCTTTAGGGAGCTTTGTAATGGATGAGGGGCTAATTTTCAGTTGTAATATATATATAGCGGTCTTTGTGTTAGGCACACCTGAGCCCTGCACTCTGTGCTACACCCTCCTTAACACTCTCTGTGTTACCCACCACTGCAGTCTGAGCATTACCACATACTGACCCTTGCACTATCTACTCTTGGCCCGGACACTCCCTGTGCCATCTACTCTTGACCCTGTACTCTTTGCATGACACATTCCTGGCCCCTACTCTACCTGTGCTATTCACTCCTGGCCCCTGCACTCTGTGCGATATGCACTGCTGCACTCTCTGCAGTGTACACTCTTGAGCACTGCACTATCTGCGTTATGCACTCCTGGCCCCTGCACTCTGTGCAATATGAACTCCTGAGCCATGCGCTCTGTTATGCAAGCCTGAATGCTGCATTGCTGAGCCTTGCGCCACTCCTGACTATGACACTCTGTACCCTGGGGTGTATATGACATACTTCTGACCACTGCACTCACTATATTATTTTATCCTAAAGTGTGCAAGAAAGCATATGTAATAAAATAGTTTCATTTTTTTTAAATGATTTTTTTGATGTTTGTACATGTCTGTTACGCTCTCACTTGTGGCACAGTAACTAATACAAATTGTGGCAACATGGACTGTGTTATTTGTGTTCAGTGTATAGAGGGGAGTAGGCTCACGTTTTATTTAACCTTGTTCCTTAAGCCCTTCCCACTCTGCAATTTGACCACACCCACAATTCAGCATGGGTTAAAAAATGTTATCAGCCCCAGGTACCAGACGTGCTAGGTACGTTTCTGGGTCTACCCCTCATAACCCGGGTTTCTTCTTTATCATAGCTATTAGAAATCAATAGCTTAGCTTACGCTAACTGAGTTCTTCTTAACTTTTGTACTCTTGAATGTGGTGTTGCAAAGGCTTCACATTATGCAGAACAATTTTGCTGTGTAAATTGCTCTAAGGTTAAAGACATACGAGCTTAAGGCTTTATCATTTACAGAATTCCATGATTCTTAATAGATAATCAGGTGTTCACTGCATTAGGTGTTCTACTACAGTTTGTCTGGAGATAAAACCTCACTGGGGACTGAACACCAATAATTGGATTGTGGTTTGATAAGGGAATATAGTCCATGAGACGCATTCATTTTTTTTCCGTTCTCCATTTCTGACAAAAATGCTTTTTTCCTGCAGCACTCGGTCTATGATGCTTAGTGTAAATGTGTTTTCGGTGTCCCTGTAAGTACATTACATTTCAGATGAAAGCACTTAACAGTGCAAAGTAAATTTTTAATTTTTCTCAAGCAGTTCAGTTACTTTACAGTAACGGGCTCCGAGAGGGTTTTTCAACTCTGTTGATCAAACAAAAAATGTATATTTTATAAAAATCTGCCTGGAAACTCTATTTAAAGATGCCAATGTATATCTTTAGTGTGTGCAGATGTTTTTTTGGAAGAAGCACGTATTCACATCGTTTTAGCGTTTCCATAAAGCACATTAAAAACAAGTGTGTGAACACTCTCAGATGAAAGTATCCAACACTCCTGAGATTTCCAGTGGAAAAGAGCTGCCTGAATTCTCTCCAAGCAGACAGGAATGCCCGTGATTGTGAGGCCTGAGTAAATAAAAGAGGTCCTTATTTCCTAATTTTGCTGGCTGGCCAAACTGCAGCAGTCTCTGTGTTGCTGCCAAAAGGGATACAAAAACTGGAACTACACCCAACAGCTAAAGGACGATCTTTGTTAGCCAGCCAGACTTTTCTGACCATCTTCTGGCAATAAAACTGCCATATCCTGCAAGAAAGACCTCCATCTAGAGTTTGATCATTCCCTACTCTGTCTAATAGGACTATACAACAGATTTTGCCTGTGCTGCGCTGGAAGGACAGCTGGAAACACAGTTAGTGGCAGCACAACACCTGTTCAGTCATATTTATGGCAAAAAACTACTAGATAACAGTTTAAACTGCAAAGCCATACCACAGGAGATATTCTATACAAAGGAATTAAAAAAAAATCCATGTTCAAAGTACTGTTTCGCCAGTTGCAGCACCGCCAATCTCTACAGATAGGAAATATCACGAGGATGCTATTTGGCTCTGTGCTGTCAGAATTATTGGTTGGTAAGGGGAAAAAAAAGAAAAAAAAAAAAAACCAAGCCAATATTTGTTTCTTGCTCCAGCACAGAGAAAAGCAGCATTGTATACATTAATAAAACAATAATAAAATATGGTTAGGTTTTTTTTTCCCCCTTTCTTCCATTTTTAGAACACAAACATGTAGAATTGTAATACAAGGCTGGCCCAAAACTAGCATTGAAGAAATGCTGGCATTTGCCAAAAGTGCTAGTGAGCCTTAAAGTACCGTATATACTCGAGTATAAGTCGTTCCGAGTATAAGTCGAGGCCCTAATTTACCACAAAAAAAGGGGAAAATCTTATAGACCCGAGTATAAGACGAGGGTGAGAAATGCACAGCTACTGTAAGTGGAAAAGAGGGTCAACAATGCCAATTTGCAGCATCACTGTTCCCATTTGCATGCCTCACTGTGCCCATTTGCAGCCATAGGTCCCCTGAACTTCAAACTCGGAAGTTAAGGGTTCCTAGATGTCCCCTAGCTGCAGCCAAAATTGGGGGTCTCTGAACCCAAAGGGTCCCGAAATGACATTGCTGCAGATGGACACAGTTGACCAAATTTGGGGCCCCGTATCTCGGGGCCACTTAGTGCTAAGAACCCCAAATTTGGTCTGCAAACCCAGTGGAACTAACGCCATAAAATTTCCAAAGCTGGGGTTTCTAGCACTAAGTGGCCTCGAGATACAGGGCCCCAAAATTCAGTTCAGAAAATGTCAAGCACTTTTTTGCAGCAGAGAATGACATTTTCCGAACCGGGTTTGGGGCCCCGTATCTCAGGGCCACTTGGTGCTAGGAACCCCAGCTTTGGATATGTTATGGTACCAGTTCCACTGGGTTTGCACACCAAATTTGGGGTTCCTAGCACTAAGTGGCCCTGAGATACGGGGCCCCAAAGTCGGTTCAGAAAATGTCAAGCACTTTTCTGCAGCAGAGAATGACATTTTCCGAACCGATTTTGGGGCCCCGTATCTCGGGGCCACTTAGTGCTAGGAACTTCCCCAAAGTCGGTTCGGAAAATGAAATTTTTTGCTGCAGAAAAGTGCTTGACTCGAGTATAAGTCGAGGGGGGCACTTTCAGCACAAAAAAATGTGCTGAAAAATTCGACTTATACTCGAGTATATACGGTAACTGCAGGCTGTTGAGAGCAATTGAAGGCTGTTCAACCTTGAAACCTTGTGTTATCTGTAAGGTTGCCACATTTTCTGGAAATCATACTAACCTTCCTATCTATTTTCTCCTAATAACATTCGCAACAAGACCAATTGTTATCAGCTTAATGGCAGCCCCAGTTACCTACATTATTATTTAATGCCAGTAGTGAAAATATTAGCGCTTTACTGTCATCTTAGCGGCGCTATTCGGCTGCTAGCAGGATGCTTTTAACCCTCGCTAGCGGCCGAAAAAGGGTTAAAAACGCAGGGAAAGCGTTGCTGCAGCGGCACTTTGCCGGCGCTGCCCCACTGATTTCAATGAGAAGGAGCGCTTTAGGAGTGGTGTATACACCGCACCTACAGCGCTGCAAAGATGCTGCTTGCAGCACTTTTTGTACCATCCTGCAAGCGCACCGCTCTAGTGTGAAAGCACTCAAGCTTTCACACTGGAGAGACAGGAGAGGCTCTTTACAGGCACTATTTTTAGCGCTGTAGTGTCTGTAAAGCGACTCAGTGTGAAAGTAGCCTCAATAAACTATGAGGGTGCTGATCAGTCCTGCTAGTTCATTGAGAACTAGAAGTTGTATGCCGCGGTGGAAAGCAGGATTTGTAGTTCATTCATTCACAGATCTCTGTAAATGAATGACATGGCTGTTGATGCAGAGGCCCACAGCCATTTTTAAATGTGACAGTGGCTGCGGGTGAAGATCTCTTGTCTAAAAGAAAGAGCCGGGCAGAGCGCTTGTCACAGGCAAGGGGGGAGATCGGGGGGTGCTGAACAAGTTACGAACTAAATATTGAAGTACACTGTAACATGTTGAAAAAGTGAACTTAGCCTTTTAAAAAAAAATCTAAGCAGGGATAAGCACACAATAACACTTTCCAACAGTAACAGTAATTTGTTGAACAGCGGGCAAAGAGAAACTCAACCATAGTTGGTGGGTACTTGAACACAGCTGTGCACAAGGGTAACTAAATAGTAATTGCCAAATTTATAGGCCTGCAGTAGAAAGGTACAAATCGGTTTAGTCCACAGGGATAAAACAACCACTAGTCATAGGTTAGCTAAAGATTGGTGGCTAAGAAGCAGTAGCCTAACTATAGCCATAGCACCCATGCTATCTAAAGCTACTCATTCATGGAATATCCAGAAATGAACCTCTAAATCTAAAATGCAGTCCATATTGCACACCATACAATGCACAAGCAACTTTGAAATAAAAAGCATAACTTCCAACCTTGAAAAATTGAAAAGCAGGTCTCTTTTTGGCACATAATATTTGGGCAAAGGACATACCATTGACACTTCCCAATCACTTGAACCAAGTTTTAAGACAGAGGAATTTTTACGTAATCTGAATTTGGCTTTTCACGTTTTTTTTCCCCTTTACATTAGGATTGAAAACAACCAAAGAAATAATCTGAAAGATTGGGTGGATAGAAAAAAAAAATAATAATAATAGAGCAATATAACAGGTAATATACTTATTTATACAGATTTTTATACCAGGGAAACAAGATTTAGGAGGTATAAGAAGGATTTTGGTCCACAAGAGGACATTCTCTTCAAATCAGTGACAGTTGGACAGTTGGTAGCGAGCAGTGTTTACATTACTTTTTTTTCTAATATGATTATAATGCAAGGTCGTATTTAACTACCCTTTAGGGGCTCTGTATCATGTATGTGATGTATCGCATAGAAATTTTTTACTTAAAGCGATCTTGAACTTACAATAGATATTTTCTAAGCAGCTATAACAAAGTGATTTACAAATCCTGCACATCTAACATCAGGGCATTTTCTTCTTCTTGGTGGAACCCACTGAGAGCAAGACTTATAGAAACTAGTTATTTCCCTAGATTTACTGTAGCTTAATAACAGCAGTTTAAATATCAACTGCTGTGAATGCTGTAGGAGTAACCAGAAACAAAATGAAGAAGTTGGAAAAGTACGTAAGTGATTCAACACCACTAATGATCACGTTCACCAGTAACTGTCTGCTATCTCTTGACATGTGCTAATTGCATGCATCATAAGACTGTTTTAGCACATCACATGGGAGAGCAGCAGCCTAGAAAAACTAACCTATCTTATCCCAGGTTTGCTGAAGATTTCTCATTTTCACTCAGATTATAATTTGGACAATGGTGACAGCTACTTGTAATCTCTGGGGGGGGGGGGGTCCAAAACTCAGAACAAGTCAAGTGAACACTGAATTGCGTCATTCTGTTAAACACAAGCTGATTTCAACTGCAAAAAATCCTTATTAGAATGATCAATACTAATTCCAACTGCAGTTTCACGTCAACCAATGCCTCTTATTCTTGGGCCGGGCCATCAACGATCACCTATGGATCTCAAATATAGTGTAATAGCATATGGTTCAAATAAAGCATATCTATGGACAAAATATAAAATATTATATCTGTATCCACGTTATTTTAATTTCTAGCCTACTTCTATTAATCTATATGATCTTAACGTGGTAGTAAACCGCAGCCTATTTTTTTTTTTTTTTAACCTATGGATCTCAAATATAGTGTAATAGCATATGGTTCAAATAAAGCATATCTATGGACAAAATATAAAATATTATATCTGTATCCACGTTATTTTAATTTCTAGCCTACTTCTATTAATCTATATGATCTTAACGTGGTAGTAAACCGCAGCCTATTTTTTTTTTTTTTAACCTGCAAGGTAAAGGCATAATGTGCCAATATGCATTGCATGCTAGCACATTATGAAATGCGTACCTTAGAATGAAGGCCTCCAGTGGCGAGCTGTCACCGCTGATAGGGTTTTCATCTTCACCAGATCTTCCTTACAGGTTTGCGTCCTCCAGCCTTCTGATTGTATGCGCTGCACATCCGCGCGGGAGTCATGGACCGCAGCACGGAGCTCTGAAGGGACGACATATCGTGACGTCACCGGCAGCACGCAGTGTGAAAATCTCCGAAACCGTGTAGGTTTCGGAGATATTCACTGTACCGACAGGTAAGCCTTATTATAGCCTAACCTGTAGGTACAAGTTCAAAAACAGGGTTTACTTCTACCTTAAGTATGTAAGTTTACTTTGTGAAGATTCTCATGCATTTACCTCCTTGATTTCTATGACACATATTCACTATGACCTGTGAGTAGGCTGTGCTGTGCAACGTTTCACAGAGCCTGCCCTCTGAACTATGGACATCCTGAGAGGAAGAGTTCTGGGGGCGGATTCAGTACAGAAAAGCAGGGAAGTTGTTGAAAGAGGTTGTCAGCAGACAGGCAGAACTCCCAACATGAAAGGACATTTTTCAAGCAAATTTATATTGGATTATCAAAAATAACTTGTTTATATTATTACAATTCTGTTATAAAATAAAAGTGTATGCTCCGATCATAGAATTCCTTTAACTTTTAAATTTTTACAGAACCTTCTAAAAGATCAGCCTGTGAATGGACATAGAACTTTGTAGATGAGTCTTTCCAATTTCAGGAGGATAAGCTAATTATTAGGCCTCATGCACACTGGACATTTTTGCATAGGAGTGTCTGGCGGGTTTTTATTTCTTGCCTTCAAACGTTAAATGTGTCCATGCACACACAGGCTTTTAGGAGCATTTAGGGGCAGAAGAGTTTAGAGGCAGGAAAAAAAAAAACACATCAGCGTTTAGCGCTTCAGCATTTATTAATTTCAAAAGCCAGAATAAATTACTGTATATACTCGAGTATAAGTCGTTCCGAGTATAAGTCGAGGCCCTAATTTACCACAAAAAAAAAAAATGGGAAAAACTTATTGACCCGAGTATAAGACAAGGGTAAGAAATGCACAGCTACTGTAAGTGGAAAAGAGGGTCAACAATGCCCATTTGCAGCCTCACTGTGCCCATTTGCAGCCATAGGTCCCCTGAACTTCAAACTCGGTAGTTAAGTGTTCCTATGCCCCCTAGCTGCAGCCAAAATTTGGGGTCTCTGAACCCAAAGGGTCCCGAAATGACATTGCTGCAGATAGACACAGTTGACCGAATTTGGGGCCCCGTATCTCGGGGCCACTTAGTGCTAAGAACCCCAAATTTGGTGTGCAAACCCAGTGGAACTATCACCATAAAATTTCCAAAGCTGGGGTTTCTAGCACCAAGTGGCCCCGAGATACAGGGTCCCAAAATCAGTTCAGAAAATGTCAAGCACTTTTCTGCAGCAGAGAATGACATTTTCCGAACCAGATTTGGGGCCCCGTATCTCAGTGCCACTTGGTGCTAGGAACCCCAGCTTTGGATATGTTATGGTAACAGGTCAACTAGGTTTGCACACCAAATTTCGCGTTCCTAGCACCAAGTGGCCTTGAGATATGGGGCCCCAAAATCGGTTCAGAAAATGTCAAGCACTTTTCTGCAGCAGAGAATGACATTTTCCGAACCGATTTTGGGGCCCCGTATCTCGGGGCCACTTAGTGCTAGGGACTTCAGCTTTCGATAAGCTGTGATACCAGGATCACTAGGTTTGGATACCAAATATGGGGTTTCTAGCACCAAGTGGCCCTGAGATACGGGGCCCCAAAGTCGGTTCGGAAAATGACATTTTTTGCTGCAGAAAAGTGCTTGACTCAAGTATAAGTCGAGGGGGGCACTTTCAGCACAAAAAAATGTGCTGAAAAATTCGACTTATACTCGAGTATATACGGTAAAAATTCTGGCCAACTAAATAAATGTCCAAACACCGCTAAACTGGTTTGAAAACTCATGCTTGAATGCTGATATTCTCCTGTCAGGAGAAACAGCGTTTTACAATAAACTAGTGTCCAGGAGGCCTTAAAGTGTTTGTTATCTTAACATTTCATATTCCTGATATGCGCCTGCTGTACCATCTACTTGTATGAGAAAATATCCAGTTCTTATTGTATGGCTTCCTTTGTGTGAAATCCCTGGTTTTCCAGTCAGTCTCTCCATTTTCCTATTAAAAACTAACCACACTAAGCAGGAGAGCACACCCTAGTCAGTTCGCTAGCTATGCCAGGAGCTCAGCCTGCTCTCCTCTAATGATCAAACTTGCCCTGACACGCCACCACTGCACAGCCTTTCACTGGGAAGCTCAGTGTGCTGTTGCTTTTTCTCCCCACAGCTCTTATGCAGCTGAGAACAGAGGGAATGTGATCACTTCTAAAAAGGGGGGTATTTATAATGTATTTTTATATCTATACATAAATGTTTTGCCTTTCATTTCTCTTTTAAACTGAATAGGTTGTTTTACAAGGTGATCGCTTTCAATCCCTTTAAAATCTCCATGGCTACTGTTTTAATAAAACTTGTGCGGAACAATCTGCTGGTGAGTACCAATTTTCCCTGAAAATAAAACATTGTTCATCTCACGATACCTCTACCCCTGGGCATGTCTGCAGATAACACACTCACACAATATGAGCATAATCTTTTGTAGTGTGTGAGATTTGATTACATGCAATCTGAAATAGGGCATTCCTAGCACTTCAAAAAAAAAAAAAAATAAAGATGCCAGTTCTGCAATATTTGCTATAACTTTGACTGATCATTTGTTTATGCAGACCTCCCAACTACAACTCATTCTGAAAAATGGCAGCAGTTGTATTGGCATTTTAAAATATAGTATTACACAACACTAAATATAATAAAAACATTTAGTATTTATATTTTAATATTTAATATTAAATATAGGTTAAAAAAATGGCATAGAAGCATGCAAGTCTGTAGGGTCTGAATCCGATTATATGCATTCTACAATATGGCATTCCCAGCCTTTCTAAATCAATTCCAGTTCAGTATTATTATATAAAACCATCAAACCCATATCAATATATGTTACTGCACTGAAACCTAGTGATCCTATTTCTTAATATTGAAATGATTGCTGCTACTTAAGACATAAATACCAAAAATTGTAATAATAATATCAGTGTGCCGTCTAATACTCAATTCACAGTAGACAATAACAACATATGCCAACAGTGTAAAAAAAATCATGTGTGTAAATAATAATCAAAAAGAAAAAAATAATCAAAAAAAAAAAAAAAATCATAAAAAAATCGAGTCCATGCTAAAAAAGATATAGTCTGTGCAATATTGACTACATATTAAAGGTTACTGCATGGACTCGATTTTTTATGATTTTTTTCTTTTTGATTATTTTTTTACACATAGGATTTTTTTACACTGTTGACATATGGTGTTATGTGCTACTGTGAATTGAGTATCAGTCGGCACATTGATATTAATATCACAATATTTTTATACAACTCTGCCTGAACACTTGTTAATACAGAACATGCCAACTGCAACTTATTTTGAAAAATGTCAGCAGTTGTATTGTGTTTGTTAATACTACTGCAAGTATGTTGTGGCTACTGAACAAAGTCAGTAGGAAATTGCAATGTTTATGGCTGACCTCAGGCCAGAGTTTCACTTTATATGTAGTATACAAACCAATCTTTTTTTTTCTTTTAACAATGCAGTATTTAAAGAAAACTGATTCGCCATCTGACCCCTTTCAACTGACAGATTACTAAATGCTGATGTAATCAGCTCACAGCCATTCTCTTTCACTGCAGCTGTAATAGCTTGTCCACTGCACTATCGGTGTACAGGTGAAAGCGGAATAACTATATAAGCATTTATGCAACAATGACAGTTATAGCAATAGAGGATACAAAATTTGTGTCGCATGAAGACCTGGCTTATTAAGGTCTAGACCTACCAAAATGACTGTTAATGGGTTACCAAGATGAATTCTCTGCCACTAGACAAAGATTGGAATATGCTACCCTATAATAGCAATGATCATTTTAGATGTCTCATTTTCTTCCAATAATAGTTTCTCCATAATATCAGTCATGTGAAAGCAATTTGAATCTTACAGTGCACTGTTAATGCTCCTTAAAGCGGTTGTAAAATCGCTGGACATTTTTTTTCTCTTACCTGCAAGGCAAAAGGCATAATGTGCTATTATGCATCACATACTAGCACATTATGTGAAACTTACCTGAAAACGAAGCCTTCCAGTGATGCGATGTTATCGCTGGAGTCAGCTTCCATCTTCACGGACCCCCGGTCTGTGACTGGCTGGAGCCGAGATGACTTCACTTCTGCGCACATGTGAGGGAGCCGACGGTCATGGCACGGGGCTCTGAAGAAACAGCATGGGTGGCTGTTCCTTCACAGTTCATGCGCGAGTGATGTCACTGGTTGCATGTACAGTAAATATTTACACTACCTATAGGTAAAATTCAAAGATGGAAGTTTATTTCCTCTTTAAAGACTAAGTTCACCTTTTTTTTTTTTCTAAAATCCAGCTTCACTATGTACCAATAGACCATTAATATACCTCGGTTGCAGAAAAATACAAGCTTTCTTTTATTTTAAGAACGAGACCTAACCTTAGCATGTATTTCTAAGAAAGTTTCAGTCTCTCTGGTATACAGACAGAGACAGAGGAACCAGTAAGACACAGGAAGGAGTTTACCAGCTGACCTCTTTAGCACACTGTCATCCATCAACTAAATTTTAACAGCACCCCTGGCATTTTTCCATGCAAGATTTTGGCTGGCTTCCACAGGGTCCCTTCAGATGGGCTCAGGCTGCATGTTAAACTTCCTGGGCCGCATGCAACCCATGGTAAATCTAAAGGAGATTGTACAGATTGTATAATGTACGCAAAACATTTATACACCTAAAATTACCTAGTTGCGTTTTCAGTGTCATTAATTCTTAATGGCACACCAAACACAGAAGTAAACACACATTTTGGCACAATAAAAAAAAAAAGCTGACAAATGCAGTAAAAAAACATGCGACTTGCACCACGCTGAAATGTCCCATGAGCTACTTTGCCATGTGTAGCGCAGCCCATTGAAGTCAACGGGCTGCCCTGTGTATGTCACTGGAAAAACGAGCCAAAAAAACATGCGCTCCCACTACTGTAGGTGTGAATGGGGCCTGAAAGGGGAATTGGTACGTTTACACAAGAACAATGAGGCTTCATTCACATCTGTGTTTCCAAACGCATTGCAAACTGCACAGAAAATGTGTGCTTTGCCATGTGTTTCAGAAATGCTGAAAATGTGCATTGTGCTTGTGATTACATGTTAAAAGGTACCCCAAGTGCAGCAAATGCACCAAAAACTGTGCTAACGCACCATGCTCTGCTTCAAAAAAGTTTCTGCAGCTTCTCTGTGGGTGATTTTTTGCATGTAGGGCAGCCCATACAAGTGAATGGGCTGCCCTATGTGCGACAAGTGAAAACACTTCAAAACAAACACATGCAGGAATGTGAGTTTGCTACATGGAGATGTGCTAGACAAGTGTCTCCGTCCACTCCTTCCTATGCACTTGTATAAAGATGGCCATACGCTATGCAATATGATTGTACAATCTATGTACAATTTCCTTTAGTTTTACCAGAACTATTGAATAGGAGGACCCAAACAATCCATTTAATTTTCTATCAAATCAGACAGGCCCTTGTACTACATAACTAATGGGAGATCTAAAGGAGATTGTACAATTAGATTTTATAAGAAGTGGGTGGAAGGTAGTATTTTAGAGAGGGAGGGGTGGTCCAGAGAGGTGAACACGCCCTTTCGCACCCTCTTCTGTGATGCAATAAGGAAGTGAAGGCTTCTGGGAAATGACCTACAGGAAGTGAAGGTTTCTGGGAAATGACCTACAGGAAGTGAAAGCGGAGAAAGTGATGGAATTTGAAAGTTCTATAAAAAAATAAAAGAAAAAACTGACAAGATTTTAAACCTCCTGTAAGTGAGAGAAAAGCACATTGGGTTGGAAGGGCTAGAAAAATCCCTGTTCAAATGTAAAATATCATTTATAGTGGAATTATTTACCAAAGTTGCAGGAACATTGCAATAGCGCTTTTCATATCACTGGAGCTTTTTTATACTTACTCATTCCTCTCATAACTTATTTAACTGCATGGAAACTAATACCCTCTGCACAGCGTTTAAAGAAGAAACATGAACTTTAACAATTAATTTATAATTTACAGATGTTTTTAAAATCTATCAATATTTTAAGAGCGCTCTTGAAGGGCCAATTAAATGCATTACCATTTGGGTTAGTAAGCTGTATGCTTCCTAAGGTTACATACATTAACTGTATTGTCTGCTTGCTTAGTTAGATGTTCTGAAGGGAACATGACAAAACACTACTGCAGTTTTAATGCCTGAATATGCACAAACTTATTTTGTAGCGTGGTTTAGCACTTTATGAGTAAATGAACCTCCGAAGCCCAACTTCATTCAACTGAAACTATCAAATCAATACAGGGGGTCCCCGGGTTACGAACGAGATAGGGACTGTAGGTTTGTTCTTAAGTCGAATTTGTTTGTAAGTCGGAACAGTACCTTTTTTAAGTGCAAATCCAGTCTCAGAGTCAGGAAGTGAAATTAAATCCATCTAATGAGGATACAGACAGTATAATTTTTTTTATTTTAATTATTCTTTACTTATTTAAATTACTTTATTATTTTTTTTTATTTAATTAATACTGTATTTCTTATTTTTTTTATTTTTATTTTTTTATCAATTTTTTTTCACTTAACTTTATTGCTATCACACAGGAGAAAACAATTCCCTGTGTGATAGCAATTGGAGGTGACAGGTTCCCTTTATTGACCCTGTCACCTCCTAGCACTGTTAGATTTTCTGTCATAGCTGAGAGGGGAGGAGCACAGCTCTCCCCTCTCACTCTTTACATGGCGGCAGGGACAGGAGGAACAGGTACAGTACACTGTATATTAAGCATATATTAAGCATATTACAGTACTGCCGGGCTGCTCACCTGATGGCACAGCAGGGAGATAGATAGATGGTATGTCCAGGCAGGCCGGCCATGGTGCACCTCCGCGGGGCAGCGCTCGTAGGAAAGACCGGGGATCCTGGAGGCTTCACTAGGCCGGACAAGGCCGCGGTGACGTCACTCGGGCCCCGTTCGTAAGTAGGGGTCGTTCGTAAGTCGGATGTTCGTAAGTCGGGGACCCCCTGTACACATCTGTACTAGCTAAAAGTGGAGGCTTTTTCGTTTTGGTAAACTGACCAAACTGGAACAGATTTCTTAATTATAATTAATATTTATAAAGAAGGAACAGCCAAACATGATCTTTCTGTAGAATTTGCTACTGCAGAACAAAGCAGAGCAATTATTTCAAATATTGCCTATCCTGTTCTAATACACCTGTATAGACCCTTAAAGTAGACTACTCATAAAGCCACTTGGCTCTGTGCTAGTTATAATTTTGTAAAATTAGGACATTTAGTGGCTGCAGAATCTTTCTCCAAGCTTCTTAATGTGTTCACCTGAAAGGACTGTGCAGCTGCAATGAGGATGCCATCTTCATTGAACATGTCCTCTCCATTGCCAGATTTCTCCTCCTGAGTACGAGTGGACCCCTTGATCAGTAAAATTCCATGCACTGAAGTGGACTGCCTCTTTTGGCTTACCTGTTTTGGGATCAGGAGTAGGAAACAAGACTAATGAGACTGAAATGAATCAAATCAGTAGTAGGCAGGTCTGATTTAACCCTCCCAAGGTTTAATTTAACAAACAAAGTTGCCTAGGCATGGTCACATGTAGAACTACAGTGCTGCCATTAAAGCCCAGGTCCAGTTTCTACAACCCCTGGGGGCATCTCAGCAAGCAGCCCTGGGTTTAAAAAGAAGATGAAACTGGGCTTTAAGAATTTCTTGCCAACTATACATATTTATATGGTTTAACTTACATAATCCCACAATGTGATTTTAAATATTTGCATAGCCAGACATTAAAGTGATAAAGTTTTTTTTTTTTTTTTAAATAAAACATGTTATACTAATCTGCTCTATGCACAGAGCAACCCAGATCCTCCTCTTCTTGGGTCCCCCGCCAGTGTGCCTGACCCCTCCCTCCTGTTGAGTGCCCCCAGAACAAGCAGCATGGGGGTACCCAAGCAGGCGCACTCCCAAGCCTCTGCTCTGTGTGTCCATTCAGACACAGAGCTGCAACTTGGCCCTGCGCCAGCTCTCTTCTCATTGGCTCACTGGCTGTGAGTGACAGCAGCGGGAGTAACTGGAAACCGCTGATGTGTTGACCAATAACCATCGTGAACATCAATGGATCGCGATGGAGCTCAGGTGAGTATAAGGGGTAGTTGGGGAGGGGGCGGCTGCTGCAATCAGGTTTTTTACCTTCATGCTTTGAATGAAGGTAAAAAACCTTCAGCTTTTAGAACCCACTTTAACAAAGCTTGTAGATAGGTTTGAATGTGACAATATGAAATCCCAACATCCCAAAAAATATGTGTCAGAATCTACCATGTTTATGTTCAGTAATAAAACTTTTTATTTTCGACATTTTCTATCAGCAACAGTAATCTAATCTCTATGATCAGAATATGATTATGTACATTGCTTTGAAAATATTACTACTCAAAATATATAGGGATGAAAGAAAAGACAGAAAGACAGAAAGAAAGACAGAAAGACAGAAAGACAGAAAGACAGAAAGACAGAAAGAAAGAAAGACAGAAAGACAGAAAGACAGAAAGACAGAAAGAAAGAAAGAAAGAAAGAAAGAAAGAAAGAAAGAAAGAGACAGACAGACAGACAGACAGAAAGAAAGAAAGAAAGAAGGAAAGAAAGACAGAAAGAAAGAAAAAAAAAGAAAGAAGGAGAGAAAGAAAGAGAAAGAAGGAGAGAAAAAGAGAGAAAGAAGGAGAGAAAAATAGAAAGAAAGAAAGAGAAAGAAAGAGAAAAAAAAGAGAAAGAAAGAAAGAAAGAAAGAAAAAGAAAGAGAGAGAGAGAGAAAGAGAGAGAGAGAGAGAGAGAGAGAGAGAGAGAAAGAGAGAGAGAGAAAGAGAGAGAGAGAAGGAGAGAAAGAGAGAGAGAGAGAGAGAGAGAAAGAGAGAAAGAGAGAAAGAGAGAAAGAGAGAAAGAGAGAAAGAGAGAAAGAGAGAAAGAGAGAAAGAGAGAAAGAAAGAAAGAAAGAAAGAAAGAAAGAAAGAAAGAAAGAAAGAAAGAGAGAAAGAAAATTTTACAGTGGAATAAAACTCCCCTTTGCAGCCAAGGAAGCTGCCATCTTAGCCCTTGTTTGATCTGCATTTGAAATGGTACATGTGATTGGTTAAGACATTGGCCAATTGATGACTTGACAGATCAGCTGCGAGTACAAGCAACTGTGACAGTTTTTCACGGCATGCATTAAGTTGACCTTTTTCAGGAAACAGTTAAATCAATGGGTTTAGTTCTGCTTTAAGACAAACAGCTTCCTCCTTGTGGATTAAAAGCGATTACTGGTGTATAGTTTTACTGATCTCCAGTTTTTACATCAAAAAAGCATGCATCAGCTCATGGGCAACAGAAAATGATATAAACTTGGTATAAATATATATTGATATATCTTGGCATCATCCTCCTCAAAAAAAAAAAAAAAAAAAAAAACTTTATAAATTAGTTATTTTAACACCTACCCTAACCATCCTCTCCCCACAAAGCTCTGATCGGCCAGAAACCCCAACCGGCCTCCCCAATAATCTACAATAGTTCAGGCAGTTCTACTGTCATCTTCTCGGTCTGGCATACTGCATATGCGCAGCTTTTCTCCCTAGCGGAGGAGGAACCGAGAGGGAAAGTAGTTATCCTTCCAGTAAATTGGTTCACATAGTGACATAGCACTCTTCAAAAGTGTTTTGTATTTCTATCAACAGGAAAAAACAGGCTAATTTGGTTAACATGAACATATACACCGAATTCTATTTTTATTTCATTTTCACAATATTGTATTTTTCTTTTTCAAAAGAATGAAAAGAAAAACAATATCCTCCCTTAAAGTGAAATGAAAGGGGTTTTGAGAAGCAGCCAGCAGATCTGTCCCTGACAGTTTCCAGTCAGGAAGCTTGCTAGAACTTGCAATTAACTGGCTGAAATCAAGGCTGCTCCAGACGCTAGATATATTATACCTCTGTTTTCTGGAGCCCTGATACTTGTGCCACTTCCTCCCTCAGCTTTGGCGGTGTGGTATGAAATACAGTAAATTAAGTGCTCTGTTGTCAGGGCTGCAGAGGCGATATCACCAGCTTCTCCAGCCATTTTTGTCTGCTTTTTAATTATTGGCTTCATTTACATCCTGTCTGAGATCTTTGGAGCAGCTCTGGGCATCTTATCTCTCACCACCAGGGGTTATTTTGAAGTCAAAGTATTTAAAGTTATTTAAATTTAAAAAAAAACACACCTCTATGCATTTACTGGAAATTCTTCAGGTTTGAGTGAGGCACCTGCATATCTTAGACTGTACTGGAAAATGATAAGTATTTGTAAGACCCTGAACGAAGGAAGCCAAACTCCAGCCAAGAAACTTATTTCATTTTGAACTGGGGTCATCATTTTAAAGATTTCTCACTTGCTGTCAAGACGGGTAACGGGAAACCTCACCAAAAAAGGACACAGACTAAAACAAAAATGCACAGTTTTAATTGCATGAGGAAGAGGGGATCTAATCTTTTTTTTACACTCTATATCCTCATATCCAAAACTATAAAAAAAAAAATCAACTTACTTGCTAAATAGACATCTCAAAGAAAAATCTCTTCCTGGTACCAAGTGAGCTACATTAGTGGAGAAAAGTTGACCAGTTGTGACTACATTTTTTCGTAAAAAATCAGTGGCGCTACAAAATTTGGAGTTTCTGAAGTAGATGTCCCAACTGGTGAACATAATTCAAAATAGGTTCCAAAAAGAATGCATTACAGAGCACCAAATTATGCAAAATTGTGCCAAATAGTTTGAAAACTGCCAAACGCGCCTCAAACATAATAGGGCTAAAAAAACAGCCCGACTCACTTCTACCAAAATATTAAGATGGGACCTGATCCCACTGGCAGTCAAGCTAAGGGTGTAGCAAAAGTAGAGACAAGCCAGAAACTGACATTGAAACAGCCTTTGGTTCCTCTCTCTCAGAAGCTTTTTTGGAAATCCAAACCACCAAAAACACTGAAATTTGGATCTGACCATCAAAATCCATTAAATTTAATCAAAATTTAGCTTCTGAAATCCCAGATCAACTTTAATTACCAGAGTAACATCCTCTATCCGTGCACAGGGATTAGAGTACTTCAGTGTAAGATTTGGCAACAGGTTATTTAAAGACTTCTACTTAAAGCGTATGACTTCCAAAACACCAAAAGCCATGAAGGGGCAGGCCTTAAAGCTTGGTAGCAACCTTTTGTTTCATTTTATTTTCCTAAATACAAGTCTGATCTCTCTGCCCTTCAATTGAAGGCAACCCGAGAAGGGAGTCAAACCTTGCCTCATGAGTCCAGAACCATCTGTCAGTCTAGTCATCATTTATTATAGCGTGTATAAATGAAATTTAGAATAGAAAACTAGGTCTTAAGTGTGGTTGGAAAACTACTAAAGTGAACTGCATTTGCAACAACACCAAACCAATCACCAAAAAAATAAATAAATAAAAGGATTGCAGTACTGAATTGCATTTAGACAATCCATTACTATAGCAATTAGGCATACTGGTTTTAGCATACATTGTTCAAATTGTTGCCAAAGTGCAAATGTTTTTATGCATTTATATTATTTGAAGAGTGATTTAACGCTTTCTATGACTGAACAGCAACTCTCAGAGTAAATCAATAGCCTGTGACATCAAGCTCTGCAGTTCTTTTCTGCTACTTGCTTCTGGCTGAAACACATGGACTATTTTAAATGTATGGGTTATGGGCAACCACATGCCTTGGGAAGACACTGGGGCTCTCCAGAAGTCTGATAATTGTGCATGCATGCCAAGTAGGGTGTACCATTAACATGTAATTATAATCTTGTATAGATATAACAACCCCTCCCCAACCCCAGCCAATAATGCCTTTATCTGCTCTTCACTGCAGAAGGACAATTACATTTTGTTCAGCAAGGGAACGGGGGGGGGGGGGGGGGGCACCAGCTAAGTGGTAATAAATCCAATTTTTATTAGGTGCAGACAATTGGCAACTCACTGCGGTAAAAGGTGTGCATCACCCAGCACAATTAATGTGGCCAAGTCCTCTGCCATGAGACACTAAGTCCTCCTATTGCGGGAGGCCACTCCAGCAATCACTAGTGGATGGCAAAGCACTGGGGACCCAAACTGGATGTACTGGAACTGCCATGGAGTGCAGGAGACTGGAGATGTCACATCATGGTAGGCCTACTCCAGGGGGTTCTGTTTACACGTTTCGGGGAGACCCACTCCCCAGAAAAATTATTAAATGACTGTGCTGATCTTGATATTCTCATTCACGCCTCCTGAGGCCAATGTGTCAAGCATGTATATCCAGTACGTTTCTCTGCCGGTGAATAATTGCTGGGAATGAATTTGATGATCCACCAATCAGTCATCCTCAGCATCAACATACTGGGCTGAGAAAATGCTAAGAGATGTACTTTTAATCCTGGCAGCTTTATGTGTGCAAGGGTTGACCTTTATGTAAGGTTACAATACGCATGAATATATTTCTGGCATGTCACAATATAGACCAATACTATATCTAAATCATTTTTCAAAAAATCTTTTTATTATTAAAATACTGACCTAGAGTTCCAGTCAGGTGGCTTTGAATAAGTTGAGTTGATGTCATCAGTCTGCTGTAAATAGACCGTGTGACTGGCTGTCACAGTGGTCACATGATCGGGAGCATCTCCCACCTGCGCCTGAGCAAAACAGTAACCGGGAATCGTGTAAGACAGCTCGGTCATTGTGCTGTGAACATGCAGGGACTGCCCTCTCAGCATAAAACATTGGTGACATGTGGGGCATGTTGGCCCACCCGCCATGCTGCCGCTTTTATGCATTTGACGGTCACTAAGAAGTTGCGTTGCCAGGTTTTGGTCATTTTACTTTTCTGTTGGTTGAACTAGATGGACTTGTGCCTTTTTCAACTTGACAAACTATGTCTGGGAAAAGTATAAAATTATCAGCTATAAGCAGCGCCGATACTTCCTAAACATTTTGATAATTTGGACCCAAGCTGTCCTTTTTATCCAATGAATATATATGCTGTGTTTTTGCAGTGTTTTTAGAATTTTCTTATTCAGTAGTAAATGTATTCTCTGTGTAACTAGCATTGAAACCAAGAATAAAAATGGCTTTACATTTAAGATATTTATTGCATAGTTCCATTAGTTTTCATTGATTAACATCACACTAAAAGATCTGATTAGGTAATGGCACTCTTAACATTTTTTCCCATTCTGAAAGTGTTTAAAATGCATCATATGTTATAATTCAGTAAATATTGAACACACGCACAGCATCAACACAACTGGATGTCCTGATTGTGGGATCATTCCTTTAATTACTCCATTCCACTTCCTATATTCATTCCTACCACTGAAGACTTGTACAGTGCATGTAGAGCAAAAGCTGATCACTTTGATTGCCAGATGAAGACAACTGGCAGATAGGAAGCTTGTTCTTAAAGACATCAAGCAGAGGCTCAACATGAACAACCAACACTCCAGATGCTCTGTCTCCCGCTTTAGAGAAAATGGACAGCCAGTGGCAAGCACAGTTTGGAGGGGTAGAAACTAAAACCCTTTACGGACAAAGACATTAAGACAACTACAGCGACGGACAGTAAAAACGGAAGCAGTAATTTGATTCTAGGGTAATAAAAGTCACAGGAAGTTGATAAACGATTTTATGGATTACAGGCTTATTCACACATCTATGCACTTGCAATAACACACGACTAAAGCATTTTTGCAGGTGTTTTTACATTAGATGATATACCTTTATTATTCTTAAGTTCTATGATTTTTTTAAGCATGTCTGTACGTATGATTCTGCAGAATTGTACAAAAGGCTGTAAAAAAAGATAAAGAAAAAACCTTAACTGAACATGACATTTAGTTTGCAAAAACACGGTTTAGTGCTGCATAACATTTCTTAGGATGGGTTTCCTGATGGTGACAACAGTTCATCATGCCTGCTGGATGTGTACTAAAATGGCCACTTTTAATCTATCGACAGCACATAGGACAATGCAGGAGTACAGCTGGGAGGTAGGAATATATGGTTGTTACCTATATTATAGCAAGATCATCAGGCAAAAAGAATTTAAAAAAAAACACAGCAAAAAAAAAAAAATATTTAGATTGGCTGAAAATTTTTATTTGAGATTTTAGTAATTGAGTCATATATTCATATATTTACTGCAAAAAAAAAAAGGTTCACAATGCATTCAAAACACGTGTTAATCCCCATTACAATAAATCATCACACAGTACAGCTCATTCTTTTGAGCTTCCATTACATATATTAGTGAAGAAAAAAAAAGTACAAGGATTTACCATTAAAGCATATCTAACCCCCCCCCCCCCCCCACACACACACACACACACAAAAAAAAAACAAATTGCAGCTTACAGGGTGGATTTGATTTACAGTAAATCACTAGTAAAAAGGCTTGATTTAAATCATTTTTAAAGAGCAACTGTCATCTCTGTCCCGCAGCGGCTCCTCCTCTGACCCACTGTTGACTGACCAATAGTCTCTTTCACTTTATTGGGATGGCTGGTGATGCGGCAGTGACACAACAAAGTGAGGATGTGGCGGCAGCAGGTGAGAGGATGCCCGCTAACAAGTGCTGCCTTGATGGATCTGAAATGACAGGTGCTCTTTAACTATAAGGACTAAGGTTCCATGCACACTGGAGCTGATAAACTGCAGTTTACTGGAGTTTGGGCGTTTTTTTTTTTTTAAAGCCCATAAACTCCACTCTATGTTAGCCTATGTGTCCATGCACACATGGACGTTTTTTAGCTTTAATGAGCAGTGGAGTTTATGGGCTTTTTTCTGAACGCCAGAAATTTGTGTTCAAGAGCCGTTCAAGAGCAGTACTGGAAACGCCAGACACCGGTAAAAGGTGTTAAACGAGGGTTAACACGGTAAAAAGAGCGTTAAGCCTTGTTCTGCATTTCTCTGCCTCTATTGAAAATTAATGGTTCCCTATGGGAGCCCATTGATTTGAATCGAAGTTGCACCAGAAGTCGGATCATTATGCTCCGACTTGCGGTGCGACTTGCATGCTGAGAATGAAGGGGAACCCCGCCACAATGAAAAAAAAATTGGCGTGGGGTTCCCCCCTCAGACAATACCAAGCCCTATCGGTCTGGTATGGATTTTAAGGGGAACCCCCTTTACTGAAAAAACGGCGTGGGGGTCACCCCAAAATCCATACCAAACCCTTATCCGAGCACGCAGCCCGGCCGGTCAGGAAAGGGGGTGGGGATGAGCGAGCGCCCCCCTCCTTAACCGTATCAGGCCGCATGCCCTCAACATGGGCGTAGGTGCTTCGGGGCAGGGGGGAGCTGCGCCCCCCCCACCTCAAAGCACCTTGTCCCCATGTGGATGAGGACAAGGGCCTCTTCCCGACAACCCGGGCCGTTGGTTGTTGGGGTCTGCGGACGGGGGGCTTATTGGAATCCGGGAGCCCCCTTTAATAAGGGGGCCCCCAGATTCCGGCCCCCCACTCTATGTGAATGAGTATGGGGTACATCGTACCCCTACCCATTCACCTGGGAAAAGTGTCAAAAATAAAACACTATACAGGTTTTTAAAGTAGTTTATTAGTCAGCTCTGGGGGTCTTCTTCCGACTTTGGGGGTCTCTTCCTTCTTCTCCGCGCTCTTCGGTTCTTCTGCCGGGCCCCTCCGCTATCTTCTGCTCTTTTGCCGCTCTTTTGCTAGCGGTGGCCCGGTCTTCTGTCGTCTTCTCCCCTCTGCTCTTCTTCCGATGTTGACACAACACTCTCTCCTGCTGTAATGCTGGGTGCGTGTTGCGCAACGACTTATATAGGCATGGGGCGTGGTCACCGGTTGATGTCATCCGGTGACCCCGCCCCGCATGACGTCACCACCCGGGCATGATGGGATGGTGACATCATAAGGGGGCGGGGTCACTGGATGACATCACCCGGTGACCACGCCCCATGCCTATATAAGCCGTTGCGCAACGCGCACCCGGCATTACATCGTGAGAGAGCGTCGTGTCAACATCGGAAGAAGAGCAGAGGGGTGAAGACGACAGAGAAGACCAGGCCACCGCTAGCAAAAGAGCGGCAAAAGAGCAGAAGATAGTGGAGGAGCACGGCAGAAGAACCGGAGAGCGGGAGAAGACACCGGAAGAAGAGGCTGGAGAGCGCAGAGAAGAAGGAAGAGACCCCCGAAGTCGGAAGAAGACCCCCAGAGCTGACTAATAAACTACTTTAAAAACCTGTGTAGTGTGTTTTATTTTTGACACTTTTCTCAGGTGAATGGGTAGGGGTACGATGTACCCCATACTCATTCACATAGGGTGGGGGGCTGGGATCTGGGGGCCCCCTTATTAAAGGGGGCTCCCGGATTCCGATACCCCCCTGCCCACAGACCCCAACAACCAACGGCCAGGGTTGTTGGGAAGAGGCCTTTGTCATCAACATGGGGACAAGGTGCTTTGAGGTGGAAGCAGCTACCCCCATGTTGAGGGCATGTGGCCTGGCACGGTTAAGGAGGGGGGGCGCTCGTCCCCACCCCCTTTCCTGACCAGCCGGGCTGCGTGCTTGGATAAGGGTTTGGTATGGATTTTGGGGGGACCCCCACGCCGTTTTTTCAGCAAAGGGGGTTCCCCTTAAAATCCATACCAGACCAAAGGGCTTGGTATTGTCTGAGGGGGGCAACCCCATGCCAATTTTTTTTTCATTGTGGCGGGGTTCCCCTTCATCCTCAGCACACAAGTCGCACCACAAGTTGGATCATAATGATCCGACTTCTGGTGCAACTTCTATTCAAATCAATGGGCTCCCATAGGGAACCATTGATTTCGAATAGAGGCAGAGAAACGCGGTTAAAAGCTAGTGCCGCTAAATATGCATTAAAGGCAATGCAAAACGCTGATAAAATTGCCTTTTGAAAGGAGCGTTTTCCTGCCAGCAATCCAACGTTCAGAACGGCTGTTTATGAGCTCCAGTGTGCATGGAGCCTTATTGTTGCTGGTAGTTAGAATCTTTAAAGGGGTTGTAAACCCTTGTGGTTTTTCACCTTATTACATTCTATGCATTGAGGTGAAAAACCTCCAGTGATGCAGCAGCCCCCCCAGAGCCCCCCCTTTTACTTACCGGAACCCCTTCTTTCCAGCGACAGGGACAAGCACACCAGCTCCAGCTGGTGTCTCGGGTCCTGATTGGATAGATTGATAGCAGCGCAGCCATTGAATCCCACTGCAGTCAATCAAATCGAATGACGTGGGACCCTTGGGGGTGGGGCCAAGGCCTGCATCTGTGTTCAATGGACGCAGCAGGACAGGGGAGCGTGCACCCACGAGTACCCCAAGGGAAAGTGGCTCTCCAACGGGACACTCGAGAAGAGAAGGAGCCAGGAGCGCCGGTGAGGGACCCCAGAAGAGGAGGATCGGGACCACTGTACAATTACAACTGCATAGAGGAGGTAAGTATGACCTGTTTGTTTTGTTTTTTGTTTTTTTTAAATGAATCTTTACATATCCTTTAATATTTGCAAACAAAATGAAGGTTTCCTATTTAGAATAAGCGGTCAGGTTAGCATAATAGCAATATTAGAACTAATTTTGGGTTAATAGGGACATTACACTCAGTGAGGGGAGCTCTCAGAGCTGATTGGAGGCAAGGGGCACACCCCTTCCCACAGCAACAAAGCTCCCCCTTCCCACAGCAACAAAGCTGAGGCTGTCAATCACAGGCTGCGCCCTCACGTCACCTTTTTTCTCTCAGTGTCAGAAAGTTTTGTCAGAAGTGATTCATGCTGATAGCAGAGGAACAGGGTAGCAGACAGAAATGACACTCAGTGCTCTGGATTCAGACAAATACACACTTTAGAGGGATATGTTCTGTTGTCTGAGGTTTACAACCACTTTAAGCTTATTCAACAAGTTTCCAAACATGCAGCTTGAGTTAAAGTGGTTGTTAAGCCACTCTAACCTGTACACAACCATACAGCAGCACATCACTATGCATATGCATAGAGTCGGTGCGCTGAATTTAAAAAAGTAATGTTCCTAATGGGCCCTTAGATAAAGTCAAGTCGGGTTTATACAAACAGAAATTAGCACTTTGCTGATATTTTCATAAGTTTGCTATTGTTAGCATTCCAAATGAAATTTAGTATGCGTTAAGGCAGCATTCACACCTAAATGTTTTGAGAATGTGGGCAGAATTGTGCACTTCTGCCTGTGTTTTCAGAAATGCGCTTCCGGTGCCATTATTTCTCAATGGCACCCCAAACGCAGGTAGTCCCACATATTGTTGCGTGCTTGTCAATAAAAAGGTAGAATGCAAAACGCACTTGGCTCAGTACCAGAAAAAGATACTTGAGCCCCTTTGCTGCATTTGTCATGCGTAGGGAAGCCCATTCAAGTGAATAAGCGTCTCTTTGCTGTTACACAGCAAAAATATGGCAATAAGCGAAGTTCCACCCGATTTTTTAAGTTTGCCAAATACACAGGTGGACTTCCGCTGTACCTCGCAGTGGCAAGGTACATTATATCCAGCTGCCCATTGGCTCCTGGGATATATGTGTTATCAATCCCAGGAGTCAATGGGAAGCGTCTGCAATACAAATGCGCTGCACTGTGTACGCAATATGCAAGATCGGGAGATCAGAAAGGAGCTACGAGTGGGCTTCAGATGCCCAAACTGAAGATGGGAGCTCGCTTACTTAGGAGACGACAGTGAGTCATTTCCACAACTAACAAAAAAGAGTTCATTTAAATGTGCCGGAAAGTATTATGGAAAATGTGACCATCGCGGGGGTGGGTTTTTTCTTTTTTTTTTTTTTTTTAAAGGCTAAAACTCCTCTTCAAGGAAATCAAAATTTCCAACATAATTACTGTAGCCAGAGAAATAATAGGTAAAAGGGATTTTTTTATTGTTACCTTTTTTTTTTTGCAGTGATCTATTGCTGACGGGAAAGGGAGAGAGGAAAAGAGAGCTGCATCAGCTCTGTTCAGTCCTCAAATTTAGGATGGAGTGTAGTGATATCACATGTGATGTCATGTAATTTCTTACAGAAACATCAGCAGCAGGAGCTGATCAATTATAACTGGCTGGACAACTGATAGTTTTGGTGCCAATGCACACGGAAGCCACTGTTTTTCAGTGTACAGTTTGCGGTGTTCCGAACATGGCCTGGAGCACAGCAGGCTGCACACTGAGTGTTGGACGGATGTGTTTTGGTCACCTCTGATTGAAGACAGATAATCAAGTACTTTGATTGACCATAATTAATGTCCAATAATAAACAAAAACAGTGAGGCTCTGATGGCACTACCGATAATAGCCTAAAACAAGACTATTCAAATTGTAGGTAAATCATGGAGTTTATTTCTTGTAGATTTTCATACTACCCTTCTTAATCCTTTTAGTTAGGGAGCAAATAATAAATCAGCAGATCAAATATAAATTCACCTATATCACTAGATGGATATTCTTAAAACAAAATGGTTGATTTATTTGATATATTTCAGAGGATAAATTCAAACAGTGTTTTTCCACATACAGCTGGATGTGATAGAACTGAAATGTATTTAGAAATTACCTTCTAAATAGCAAGCATGCCACTTTGTAGACGACTTTGTAGCCACTGATAAAGGCTTGTCCTAGATAAATTCTCTTGTCTTTACCTTAACTCTGATTTTTAATTGTTTTGAGTTGACAGAATAGATTAAGCTGCAAGTAAACCCAAGATCATATCATCCCCATGATAGCATATCAACACTGCATTACATCTCAGTGCATGAAACAAATTTTATTTGCTAGCGGAAATAAGCATCATCTTTCCTCAGTAACTGAAAATGGACAAATATGTAGTATATAGATTTTTTTTTTCAATTAGTGCTTAAAAAGAAAAGCTCGTAGGAGCAATCAATCAAAGTATGGACCACCTATAAATGGGACATGCTACTCTTTTCTTGATAGTGGTTACAAAGGTTGCAAAAAAAGACATATGTTCAACAAGTAGAAGACATTAAATACAGAACCATATAGCCACACCTGATCCAGAGAAAGGTAAAAAACGCACCCTATAAATAAATGCATGGTCCTGTTTGCTCCAGCAAAAGGTAAAATAAACTTTCCTTATCCCTCAAAGACAATCTGATATTCCCTGATCAACAATATCTGATGTTATTACCTATAAACGTTAATATCCAATTATATTTTGTGCATTTAGGAACGCTCTCGGCTATTTTTTTTTTTTTTTTAAACAACCTACTGAACTAGCAAAAACTAGTTACTGAGGAAATCTTTTCTACATTTTTACAGCTCTTATGCCCCGTACACACGGTCAGATGTTCCGACGGAAAATGTTCGATGGGAGCTTTTTGTCGGAAATTCTGACCGTGTGTAGGCTCCATTGGACATTTTCCATCGGAGTTTCTGTCACACGAAATTTGAGATCTGGATCTCAATTTTTCCAACAACAAAATCAGTTGTAAATGCCGATCGTGTGTACACAATTCTGATGCACAAAGTTCCACGCATGCTCGGAATCAAGCAGAAGAGCCGCACTGGCCATTGAACTTCATTTTTCTCGGCTCGTGGTACGTGTTGTACGTCACCACGTTCTTGACGTTCGGAATTTCCAACAAGATTTGTGTGACCGTGTGTATGCAAGACAAGTTTGAGCCAACATCCTTTGGAAAAAATCCATGGATTTTGTTGTCGGAATGTCCGATCGTGTGTACGGGGCATAACTGTAAAGAAACCTTTCTGTATGGTTAAATCTCCCTTCCTCCAGGAGTAAAAAGCGCACACTTGTCCTTTGTAATGACCCTAAAGTGAATAACTCTGAACCAAGTTCACTATATGGACTACTTATGTATGTACACATGGTAATCATACCCCTCCCCCCTTAATTGCCTATTCTTAACCTCCCTGGCGGTTTTCCCGAGTGTGGCTCGGGGTTAAAATTCAGGACCATTAGCGGTAACCCCAAGCCACACTCGGGATTACATCGCAGGATCCTGGTGTAGCTTTACTTACCTTGTCCCCGGGATCCTGCGATGGCCCCCGCAGTGTCTGTGGGCTCCGTCCTCTGCCCGAAGCCTCTCTGTGCCAGGCTCCGTCCTCTGCCCGAAGCCTCTCTGTGCCAGGCTCCGTCCTCTGCCCGAAGCCTCTCTGTGCCAGGCTCCGTCCTCTGCCCGAAGCCTCTCTGTGCCAGGCTCCGTTCCCTGCGAGCGTCGCGACGCACGGGGGCGGAGCCTGGCGGCAAATTTAAAAAAAAGTAAAAATAACACATACAGTACTGTAATCTTCAAGATTACAGTACTGTATGAAATTATTTCACATCCCTTTTGTCCCCAGTGCTTTGGCCCATGCCCTGCATGCAGTTTTATATTATATATACTGTTCTTTCTGCCTGGAAACTGGAGATTATCCATAGCAACCAAAAAGTGTCCCTTTACGTCAAAAGTGGCTTTAGACCAGCTAGAAAACAGCGATAGTAAATTAGAACACTTGCAGAATTGAGCGATAGTGAATCGTGGGGAAATTTATTTTATTACTATTTATTTTTTAATTACTGTATTTATTGGCATATAACACTCACTTTTTCATCATGAAAATTGGGTGCAAATAGCGTGTGCGTGTTATACGTCAATACCTCAGTTTTAGCTGCCTCGGAGGGGGCAGGCAGGGGGCGGGACGAGCGCCATCGGATTATATACAGTGAGAATTTCCTTTTTACTTGACGGTCTCTGTAATAGGAAGTCCCTTCTCCTGGGCCGCCATTGGACCCCTGTTCTGTCTATCATAGGAGATTCTCACTGTATGTAATCTGTCGGTGCTCATCCCGCCCCCCTCCCTGTCCCCTCTAGGCTGCAGATGGGCATCAATCAGGCTGCACTGATGGCAATGGTGAGGCTGCTGCATTGATGGCAATGGTGAGGTTGCTGCATTGATGGCAATGGTGAGGCGGCAGATGGGCATTGATCAGGCTGCATTGATGGCAATGGTGAGGCTGCAGATGGGCACTGACCCTTATATTGCTTCAAAGTTCCTTATTTAAAATTGTGGTTTTTTCCTGAAACTTCCCTCTTAAAATGAATGTGCACGTTATACGCCGATAAATACGGTATTTATTTCTATTTATTATATTATAATTTATGTTTTTGTGTTTCAAACTTTATCATACCCGGGATATCTACTAGACTCTTGTTTGGACATATTTAAGTGTGTTATTGTTAAGAATTACAGGCCTACAATATAAAACACCAAATTTCCATGCAAAATAATTGTACCGCTTTCAGCACCTAAAATCCGAAATCATCATACCGCCAGGGAGGTTAAGAGAGAATAAATTCTGTTCATCTACCCTTTCTTCATAGTGGAGGTTGGCACTGCATGATATTATATGATCTACCAGAACACCCATATACGTCTCAACAATTGACTCCCTCCATTTTACTGATCCTAGCATGTATAATGTATGCATGTTTTTAGTTTCCAAAAGCATAAGTTTATTTCTATTAACATTCAAGTTTGCCTGTAAGTTGGAGACATCCAAAAATGACGTTATTCTACTGAATAGGTTGGTATCATCTGCAAACAAAGAAATTGTAGTTTTAATCCCAAATTCCATCATTTACAAATACGTTAAAAAGTAAGGGTCCCAACACTGACACCATGGGGTACACCAATAAAAATCTTAGATCATCAATCACCACTCTTTTAGCCAGTTTTTCTCCATGTAAAAACTTCCCATGTACTGAACTGAAATCTTAAACAAGGCTATCACTTTACAACCTTCTGTGTAGTGGAGATGAGAAGATCAAGAGGAGTTTATAGTCCATATCAAGAGAGACAAGCCTAGGGTGACAGCTCTCTTTTGCTGAGCGACCCACTGCTACTGTTACTGATTTAACAATATAAAATGCAAATATAATCCTATTGGGTCCATTTACTTTGGGGATATACAGCATTTATAGTGGTATTAAACCTCAAAGCCTTTTTTAAGGCTTTATTTTTTTCTATTTTCAGATGGTGATCCAGCCAGCAAGTCTGTTTTTCAAAAGAATACGCTGGCTAGCAGAATGTGTCAGTTACAGGGATGGGACAAACCATTTAATACTGACAGGAGTTCTTACAGTGATCAGATTTGATTTATGTAAAACCTGTATCCCAAAAGGAAAAAAAAATGGTTTGCTGTAACTTCTTGGAAAGTCTGAGCTGATGTTTGTCTTTGGTCCAAAGGTGCCCTTTGCTCCTTCATCTAGAGTGGAAAAAAGCATAAGAAATGAAAAGCGATGCAGCCACCACAGCTACGATTGATAAGCTGCAATATATATTATGAATAAGTATATATTATTAATATATTATTTGGTTTTAATATCGCTTTAAGCCCCCTGATAAAGTGAGAGTGCCAGAACCCTCAAAATGTCTGAATCCCTGAAACTAACAAATTCAAATCTTGCTTGGATTCTATGATCAGTGGTGTGGTGTCCTTACTGCTTTTTTTTTTTTTTTTTTTTTTTTTTTTAACTTTTTAGACTTCATCTAGGACACCTTGCTGGGGTTCTCTGCTAAATGCGAGAAGCCCCATTGAAGCTAGTCCACTTTATTGATTAAGCAGGTCACTTGCAATACAATAATTATATATATATATATATATATATATATATATATATATATATATATATATATATATGCAGGTGGACAGAAGTGACGTATCCAGCGTACTAGGTCAAGGTGCATCTCTTAGAGTATAAAACACATGTACATACACCTCTTCTATCTAAAATAAAGATACATACACTCTGAAAGGTGTGGACATGCATAGGGGGATGCAGGTCAAACCCATTATGCTTTAATAGTGCACTTGCAATACAAGTTATAGTCTTCTCTCTTCTTCTAAAGGCTACAAAAAGAAGCAATTTTTTTTAGAAAGATATATATTTCATTAGAAGAGATGCACATAGTGTCTGCTAATGAACAGAAACATGTGTTCAACTTTTTTTTTTAAATGAAAAGAAATATTGCCCAATTTATTGCAATTTCTTTAGGGTCCATGCACACCGGGTTTAAAAAAATGCTGCTTGTACAGGAGTTTTGTTTTTGTTTTTTACTCCTGCCTGTAGAAGTAGCTTTTATGTTATCCTGTGTGTCCATGTACATTGAGGCTTTTAGAGGCTTATTTTAAGAGGAGAGTTTAGAGGCAGACAAAAACCATCACAAACGCGTTCGAGTGTTTTCAGGCAGAAAAAAAAAAAAACCCACTGAAATGTGAATAAACGCACGTTTGTGAGTGTTCAGCGTTTCCAAGTGTACATTGGCTATAGTGAAAAATTATCAGAGGGGAACGTTTTGGGGAAAAAAACGCTCACAAAAGCAAATGCCCATATACCTTCCTAAACACTTGTGCAATATGAGCTACTATGAGCATTTTTTATGCCGCTTTTTCTGCCAGAGGTCCTGCCATTTTTTTATGCTCCTAAGGTTCATGGACCCTAAAAATGTACGATTAACAGGTGGAAAATGTTCCACCTGTTCTAAGAAATTACATGTAAAGTCAAGCAATCCAATTAGGGTGAATGATTTTATTTTTTTTTTATTAAATAAAGGACCTGGAAAGGAAACAAAAGCACTGCAGAAAAAAATACCAGTGTACAAAACGTAGATGAACAAAAGTTTTATATTTCTGAAAGATGAGAAAAAATACAGGGATACTGTTGACTTTTAAGGTGCTGTAGGATAAATGAAAAAATATATTTTTTACAAAGTTTAACAAATTAAAAACTTACATAATATTTAAAATAGAGCTTTATCCAATTGTGAATCCCTGGTTTCCTAATTCTTAATGATAGTGAAAGAACAAATACTTGAAAAATCTACCTATAAAGTACATTTGCTGATAATTTACTAGACACAAACATTTCCCTACCAAATTTCGGGTCTGCGTTCATAAGATTTGGAGTTGTATTGAGGTCATCAGTCTGAGAAGCTTCTGAGATCAGTCAACAATCATTGTCGGGTACGCATGACCTTTTCTGAACCTGCATTTAGCCCTTGTTCACATTGGAGCAATTTGACAAGTCGCAGCCTATTGCCGGCAATGGCACCGGTCCAATCGGTGCGCCGCTGACTTTGTGGTGCCGCACCAATTTGCAAAAGTAGTTCCTGCACTACTTTTGCCAATTTCGGGTGCAACTTCAATAGACATCTGTGCATGAAGCCGCACAGATGTCTTTCAAGTAGTACCTGAAATCGCACTGACCTGCTACTTTGAAATCATGCTACTGCAAGTGAAATAGCACAATTTCAAAGTAGCATCAATGTGAACCAGGGCTTAAAGGATAAGTTCATCTTTTGTAACATGTACACCCACATTCAAGGTGTGAAAAGTAATGCCGCGTACACACGAGCGGACTTTTGAACTGGACTGGTCCGAAGGTCTATCCGACAGACTTTCCTAATGAACAGACTTGCCTACACACGATCACACCAAAGTTCGACAGATTTGTACATGATGACGTACGACTGGACTAAAATAAGGAAGTTGATAGCCAGTAGCCAATAGCTGCCCTAGCGTTGGTTTTAGTCCGTCGGACTAGCATACAGACGAGCGGATTTTTCGACTGGACTCGAGTTCGCTGGAGCCCACACACGATCGAATTGTCAGACAGTGTCCGGTCCGCCGGAAAGTCTGCTCGTGTGTACGCGGCATTACATTTTACAGATCTATCAGCCCTTGCACCCACCCGATCCCCCTTTTTGACAGCAAGCGGGGGAACTTCTCTCCCTGCTCATTGTCACAATCTGTCCACCCACCTGGCTGCGTCATTCATTCACATTGTTCTGTGAAAGTGAAAACTATTGTCAGTTACCTAGCCAAGTTACTGCTATCCTTGCAATCAAAGTGTCAGCAGAACCAACAGCCAGTGTTTCTGCTACACGTAGAGCCTTTCCCACAATCTTCAGGGCACTCACACTGCTGCTGTTCAGCTGCCCCACAGCCTCCAGGTACCTACAGTCTTAGCTGTGTCATCTCTGCACCCACAGTCTGCACTGCCTGTATCTCTTCTACACCATCTCTCCAACAGCATTCTCTAGCCTCTCTATGGCTTCCAGCTATTCAGTCCCTTGTGGCCCCATATTGCTGCAGTACCCGACACCTCCCTCCTTCAAGTCTCCATGGACCCTTGCTATTTTGCTGGTTGGCATCGTCAACCAACATATTTCTACACTTGAGTAAAGTTTGTGCAGTCAGAAAGTAAAGCATATCAAAATAAAAACAGAGAAAAGCAATTACTTTACTGTGTACTACTTAGATTAATTTCAGAGTTATATATCCCTTTCTCTTAACTTTAAAGTGTATTTTAATAGTCTCCTAGAGAAAAGATTAAATGTTTTTTATGATTAAAGTGTGAAGCAGGAACATAATTACTGCTTTTATGGCAGTATTTTTATAATATCCTCCAAGATTCTGAATTCTTAACAGCTGAAGTTAATGGATACAATTTCAATATTCAGATTAGCAGCTCACCTTAGACTAGGCTAAAGCATTGGTTAGTCTGTATGTAATATAGACGCAAGGATGTGCACAGAAAACAGACCTGCTACAGATACATTTTAAAGACTTTAAAGCACCCGGTCTTCGAATTAAAAAAAATTTAAAAAAATAATGTACAAGGCTTTTACTGGTGACTGGTAGTGCAACTGGTCTGTTCCCAGTGGGCACGTCAGAGGAGCATGAGGAATTGAAACGTCCCATTAAAAAAGCCCTACACGTTTCTTTTGCCCAGGGCAAATCAATAGGAAACATAGGTTAGAAGCCCTTTGATTATGATGGGTGACAAAAAATGTTCTGTTAGCCTATTTTCATTTACAAGTCTCATTAAAAAAAAAAATTTGTTGCATCTTCTGCGCGTTAAGGTAAATATGGTGCAACCGCAATTAGTTATTCTTGTAGTAAAGATGGACCAACTTCACAGCCAAACACTGTCTGATCTCCTACAACAGGTTATTGAATTGTCCGAGTGGAACACACAGTCATAAGATGGCCACATCTGTCATCATATTAGGTATTCATGTGACCATTTCTAATGCACAATCTGGATGTCTGGCTTGAAAAAGCAAGATTCAGTTCTTCAATATTTAGCCATAATTGTGCATGGAACTTCTCTCAACCACAAAACAATGAAATTCTTCATTAGCATTTTTGAAGTGTGCAGGGAAAGAAGAGCTTATCTGTATAATCCTACATTTTCTTAGAATATAGATTGACAGCTTGTGTTTTCTACACAGCTATGTTTACAAATGCGTTTTTTAATATATAAAAAGAAAAAAAAAATATTTTCTTTGGCTCCCTGGATGGGAAGTAATAAATTAAATCAATAAGAAAAATCTGCTTATCACAGAAAAAAGAAAACAAATAAGTGTAATCCTGTGATAATAAGTGATGAGGTCTTATGCCTATTAATTTTGACCTGCTAATTTGCAAATCAAGAAATGAAACAGATTAACAAAAATGGTCAGTAAAACCATTGGTTTGTGATATGTACACTTAGGCCAGTTATCTACTGGGCATCAATTAAAAAAATGCTAGAAGTAAAAATAGTTACGCTTCAGGAAGCAGAGGGAAAGAAAATTCCAAGTTGTGCAAAGTAAAAGGTATATCTTGTTATAATAAAATGGAAATAGATGTAGACTTATTTGTAGTAGCCTTGTATACAAAACTGTTTAGAATCTGCCTATGGGAGGCAATGTGGAGGGATGCTTTGCATAGATATTCATGTGTACCAGCATTTTTTTCAGCTTTATTCTGAGATGAAATAGGAAGCGGTGCCCATTTGATAGGGAGGTTTGTCAGTGGAATATATTTACAATGTCTTAAAATCCATCGAGGGATTCCAAGCATGTCCCCAAGATACCTTCTACAGCATTGTATATTTAACTAAATGTGTTTTATGCACGACAGCTATCTCCATATCCCATTGTTAGCAGCCACATCTGTGGAACTGTTTGCTGGAGACTCCAAGAAGAAAGAACATAAAGGGGAAAAAAAATGACCAGTATTGTGGCTAAAGGGATGACAAATTGATGTGGAATTTCCTTGACACGGAGGAGTTATTGAACCCTGTGATCAGAAAATTAGCACGAGTGGCAGATGAAGATAATCAGACTAGTGTTGTAAGGGAGCCAGAGAAATGAAAACCTTATGATAATACAGATGGCGTGTCGACAATCCAAACACACAAACGTGCTTGACTACAACCGTGATTTTCCACTTTTCAGCAGCATGCAAAACGTATACACCCTCTCTTTATTGATCCTAAAAACATACACAGAAATAAGCCAATCGATCCACAAAATTCAAGGTTTAATCCAAGTTGACAAGATTTTCAGCTGGAGATTTGTTCATATTTTCTGATGCGTCATTTATGTACTTTGAAAACACAAGAGCCCCAGGAGGCGGCATGGGTCATATGAGTGGTGGAAGGGATTTGTATGCAACTTACCTGTCCCTGTGAATGTAGGTATGTTGATATTCTCCCTCCTATGAAGTTGTACTGAACATAGGCCACCCACATTTATCAAATCTAATTTTAATGAATACAAATAATTGTATCTAGATTAAATTTAACATGTACAACCCCATCCCATTTTCATAGAATGGTTACTACTAGATTATCTACCAAGCATTCAGTACAGCTTTGGTAATCCTGGAGCACAGAATCATGTGAGATTCTTATGCTGTCAGAGTTAATGACATTTATTCATTAGGGGAATTAAGTTGGTCATACAGGGATTGAAATTTGTCCGATTCAACAGGAACCAGCCTATTTCGATCAATGTATGGGCAGTGAAGTATAGAAGTCTATCGACCAATCAACTTCTGTAAAACCACCCTGTTGGATTTTCCTTGCTAGATCAGTGCCGCAGGATATAGACTGCAATGCTGATCAATGTATTCTGACGGCAGGGAAATCTCCCAGATGGCAGAATAAAATGACTCAGCAGGAGGATTCCCCCATCCTCCTCAAAATGTGTGGATGGGGGAATTGGGTCAATTTTTTTAACTCAACGTTCTGGTTAAACCAAAAAAGCACTAGTAAACCGCATAAAATAAATAAATAAATTGGGCCCCGGGCAGTTTAAGTCATAATGTGCCAAGAATGTACTGCATACTAGCACATTATGACAGACTTACCTGAAAACGAAACACTCCAATGGCACGCCGTCACCGCTGAATGCGCTTCCATCTTTACGTGGTCTTCTTTCCGGGTTTGCAGGCTTCGGTGACATGAATGGCGAGCAGGCGATTGCGTCACTCCCGCACATGCGCGCAGGAAACAAAAGGTCCATGCTCCTCACAGGTGAGCCGCCTCCAACAGCATGATCTCCTCACTGCAGGGTGCTCGCCCAGTTGCAGCTGAAGCAATAATGAAAGGAAAGTCCGGATGGCTGCACACCAAACTGAGATCCAAATGCCTTTATTTGCATAAAACCATGAGGAGCACTACATGTACAAGCAAGGGAGGCAAGCCATTCCTACCTTACTTATACATTTAGTGCTCCTCATGGTTTTATGCAAATAAAGGCATTTGGATCTCAGTTTGCTGTGCAGTGTGCCGGACTTTCCACCTGCATGCATGAGTTGCGGTTTACGGCACGGATCTGAAGGAACGGCACGGGTATGCAGTTCCTTCAGAGTGCATGTGCCACTAACGTCACCGGCTGCATCTAAAGTAAATATATCCTAAACGGTGCACGTTTAGGTGATATTTGCTGTACCTATAGGTAAGCCTTATTATAAGCTTACCTGTAGGTAAACATCAAACATGGGCGTTTATTCCCACTTTAAATGTATGGGCTGCCTAACAATGGTTACAGTGTTTTCATTTTGTTATCTTTTCTGAAAAAAACAGAAACCAATATCATTAGAGCATTGGGAATTCTACTGGGCAGACTACACCGAAGGAGTAATGCGGCATCAGCTTAGCAGTCATGTAAACAAAAGGGTGAAGCCTTCCATATTTAAGTACATTAGCTTCTGGCCCAAATTAAATGATGATGACAAACGTCCTAAATGTATTTGAAAAATGAATGGTCACTAACTGAACCAAACCTTTTATGTAATACATACAATTATAAACAATGTTATTTTTAAAGAGCCCCTGTCACCAACGTAAAATGGCAGTTTAAAGCACAGACATATTTAATATTTTAAGTACTTATGTGACATGGTTTTCCCTTCTATAATTATTTTTTTTATTCACTTGTAATGTGTCTTTGATAAAAATGATAAAATTCCAGGAGGGGCCTGGAGCCCCCTCCCTCCATGCAAGTCACAGCTCTCTCTCTTCTTCTGTAGCTACCAGGAAAGGAACAGAGGGGAAAACTACTCAGTGTCACCTAAGTGACAGTTTTGAGCCTGCTAAGGCAGATGACATCACATCCAAGATGGCAATAACCAGTGGCAGTCTCGGGTCTTTTGGATGTCTACACAAGGGAGGCTTTGACAGATAAATGCGCATATAATCTTATGGGAATAATCTGGCAACAGGATCAAGTTGCAGTTCCTTTTGACTTCACTATACAAGAATCGAATTTTCTAAAACTACCAAAAATTTCAAAATGTCACTTATTTGTAATAATGAAAAATGGAAGCCATCCTGCTCATTTAAGTATTAAAGTGGTTGTAAACCTCAGACATGAAATATGAATAAAACATATCAGTCTATAGTGTGCACTTGTATCAATTACGAGCACTAAGTGTCATTTTTGTCTGCTTCGTTCCTCTGCTATCAGCATGTACCACTTCTGACAAGTTTTCCTGACACCAAAAGAAAACAGGTGACAGGGAAGGGAGCCCCAAGCTCTGTTCCTGTGTGCAGTGGGTGTGCCCCTTCCCCCCAATCAGCTGTTAGAGCTCGCCTTACTGAGCTTTGCATTGTGTAATTTTAGCTCACCATCCCCTTTTTTTCTGAAAGCTCTGACAAGCTTTATAAATTCATCTTTGAACGGATGAAGAGAAGACTTCAGATAAACAGGTACAATTTATGTAGGAGGATGTGTTTAATTCCTGTGTATATCGCCTGCATTCAGTCATGCCACTGAGTATATGCAAGGGTTTACAATCACTTTAAGTATAGAACACCCAAAGTAGTATCATAAACCCTGTGATTGGCTCACTGCTTACCCAAGCAATTATAGTGATCATGTGATTCTACCAGGCACATCTTCCCATGCAGCACTATATAACTGATTAGAGAGGATTGTTTTGCCAATTAAAAGTGGGGACAATTAAACCTGAAGGTAAATCCTACCCCTAAGGGCCCAGTCACACTAGGAACTTGATGTGAATCGCACAGGATCACGCTGTGTGTCCCTGTGAGATTCACATGCAGTTCTGTACAGGGAGACATCCGCCCAATTACTTTAAATGGCCTGAAATTGCACTGCACCAAAAGTAGCGCATGCACTACTTTTGGAAATGCACAGCAACCGGATTGGTTGAGATGTGGTGTGGGCAAACGCACCGTGTTTGCGACCTGCATTTAGGGTGTCATTACCTTTTCACTGAAAAAGCAGTGCAATTTGAATGCGGCGTGGAACCCTGGCATGAATTGTGGTTTTCCAGCAAGGAATTCTAGTGTGAGCGGGCCCCTAAATCTCAGACAAAACATTATCATGGCAATAAATACTATACAATTACTGTGATGAATGCAATCACTGTTGAAAAAGTTGCACAATGAAAGCTTTTGTGCCTATTTGCACGGCATCAAAATTAGTGCATGAAAGTAAAATGATTTGTCAGTTTAAAGTTCTGACTTTCTATTCACATTAAAACCCAACTACAGCCATAAAAAGTATTAAAAATATTTAATTGCTACAAAAAACATCATTTCACTTTGTGTGCATGCATTTGCAAACCCAAATATTACTAGTGGGGGCATTCAAATGTGCTGCACAGAGCCCAAGCGAAGAGCAGAGGTGTAGGAGGGACCAAAAGAGGCTTCCAGTAAAAAAAAAAAAAAATCCACAGGAAGGGGCAGGTACAAGACCAGTCACCCTCCACAAGGAGAAAGAGCTGCAGGAATCGTTCCTAGTACAGGAAGCTCCTGCATACAGGCAATGTTTCAAACTGGATTACTGCACAGAACTAAAAGAAATACACAAAGCTTACCAATAGGCAGGAACACTAATCCATCTTGTATTTATACAATATTTGCTTTTCTCAGAGTTCAGCTTTAAGGGGAAAGATTGGCATGGGAAAGTATGTCAGATTAAACATTACCAGTTTATAGGAAGAGGGCAAATAAAAGCTGCCCCCCCCCCCCCCCCCAGTAGACCAGTATGCTGCTTGTAACCCTCACTCACTAACCACACCATCCTCTAGACATATCTAAAAGTAGTGTTTAAAATGCCCAGTGTGCATGAGCCCTGAAGGGGACACTCAAAAATGTCCTGCTTTTAGGGTTTGTTTCTGAAATGTTACCAAAGTACACCTTTTCCCACACCCCAGCTTGTTTCACATCCTCTGGTAGTTAATCCAAACTTGCATTCATTTTTGGTGCAAGTGGAAAAACCTGTAAGAAATGTAAATCTATGGGGTATATCAGTGACGGCTGGTGCTCAAAATTTTTGGGGGAGCGCAAAAAAAAAATCAATTTCAGCCACTGTGCCCAAACGCTGCCACTGTGCCCATCAAACGCAGCCAGTGTGCCCAAACGCAGCCAGTGTGCCCATCAAACGCAGCCAGTGTGCCCATCAAACGCAGCCAGTGTGCCCATCCGCAGCCAGTGTGCCCATCAAACGCAGCCAGTGTGCCCATCAAACGCAGCCAGTGTGCCCATCAAACGCAGCCAGTGTGCCCATCAAACGCAGCCAGTGTGCCCATCAAATGTAGCCAGTGTGCCCATCAAATTGCTGCCAGTGTCCCTCCCGGGACACCCTGAAAATATTGAACATTTATTCGCTATGGTCACACAATTGGGTGGGATCAGGGCGCACTCTCTGCGCCCCGAGCCTACCTTTTTCTGAAGCCTATTAGAGCCTCTGACTCTAATTAAGTGCTTCAAAAAAATACACCCCCTCCTGCCCCCGCCATAGGAGTCCAAGTGTCCATCGTCCTGAAAGGGGCCTGGCACATGGCTAGGGAGGTGGCAGCAGGGATAGGGGGGGGCGGCGCCCATGCGCCCACAATGCACGGGCCACCACTGGGGTATATGCTTTTTGAATACTGTAAAAACTGATATTTAGAAACCTATTTGAAATGCTGAACATAACAGAGTGAGGCAGTAATGAACATCAATAGATGACAATAGATGAAGCTATGGAGAACACTGTTCCACTATCTTATTTCTGAGCAGCCACAATCAATTCAGAACTCATAAAAGAATGATAGGTATGAATGGACCCTCAATATCCTAAAGCTGGATGATGGAGGTTGGTGAGGTGGCGAGATATGTGGTTACCACTAAGAGCAGCTCAGTCCAAAGTCTTTGAAAGACCACATAATTTTCATGATAATGGAGCAGAGGAAATGTATTCTCATTTTCATTAGTTGCACATGCAGAAAGCATTTGACTTTAGCTAAAGGAAATTAAAGATGCAGCGATGCATACAATTTAAATATATTTGTTTTCACTTAAATAGGCATAATGCTCTAGCTAAAATCATATGTCCCTAACCAATTTTACAGTTATGCCAATATCAGTACAGAATGCCATATTGCTGTTCTCATTAAAAGACCCGAGTTATGTTAGCGAATGGAACAAAACAATAAGCATATCATTAGTACTTGGTTTCCTGATCTCAGTAGTGGTGGTTCAGAATAGAGTGAAACTTTATTAGCCATAGAAAAGGACCTCAAAAGGCCTTCTTTGAATATCTATGTGTATTATAACCTATGACGTTTGCCCCCTTCACATTACTGCATTAGCTGTGGCGCTCTTCACCCACACACTCAACTTACTCCAGCATGCAAACCAGCTGTGTGACCATACAGAAATCTAGGCAAGCTCATTTATTCTTGCTGCTCCGACCCACACAGCACATTTCATGTATTGACTGGGCATTCTGTTCTACTACTACTACTACAGATTCTTAACACACACTACCTTCTCAGGGGTATATCTGATCACTTTCTTTAGGTGGTACTTTTGCAAATAGGAGGAAAACAGGAGGTAATATGCTTTGGAGACATCTGATCTCACACACCGAAAAGCCCCATATGGTTTACACCTACCCTTGCTGGATTTACACCTGGCCCTAATGCTACATACTGGGGCTCGATGGGGGGGGGGGGTTAAATATTTGTCATATGTATGTTGAGTTCATTTTTAGGACCTTTCACCAATTCCAGGAGGAATGCCACATTCCATCTACCTCTTCAGCTATTTTCAAATATGCCATGCAGCCATAGCATAGCTTGGGTTGGCAACATTAAACAAGCTCATCCTACCCTAGAAAAGCTCTTCTCCAAACCTGGTAACTTATCTCAAACTTTTCTGAAGTTCTACTCTCTAATACACACCTTAAAAACTACAAAGCTAGGGAAATATGGAAAACCATACTCCTATCTGATGATCATTGTGACTGGCCCGAATTTGAAGAGATGTATATGTTCTTGGCGATATAGTTGAGTTACAGAAATTGTTCCACCTTGTACTATACACCAGGTATACTTCCCAAGCTCAACCTTAAACTCACCTATGCTTCAAAGGCTGTGTTGTTGTAGCAGATTTCTGACATACTGTGTAGTTCTGTTTCCACTATTTGGTTGCTGCCTTTATGGAATATCAATTAGCAATACAGAAATTATACAATGCCAGAATATGCCTGTTAGCTTATTGGAAGATCTACCGCTCTGTAAGAAAAGCATCAGAGTGCTACTTTCTTTTTTTTTTTAAAGAAACTGATCTTCCTTAGAAAAAGGACCATACCTTCATCCCTTCCTGAATGGCTTTCCTTGATAACGCTAAATTACCCCTTTATAAGGTGTGGGCAACTTGGATCTTAGCACCTCACTGGTAACCCCCCTGGTAATCTGACCATGTCAAAGCTTTATTTTCTTCTAATGGCTTATGATATACCCCCTTCTCTTTGCTGTTAATATGTGAAGTCTGATTGCCTTTTTGTAATACTGTGGGCTGTAAAACAAAAAAAATAAAAATAAAAGGCCAGTGTTTAGATTTTTCACAATTTTTACAATCTTTTCGCTATTGCATATTCTTTATCACAAAATTAAGTGAAAATTACCTGGTATTTACTTTTTTAAAGTAAAAAGAGAAATGGGAGGTTGGCTGTTGATCACCACTTGCCTAGGGCTGGGCTACACATGTTCAGTAGTGATTTTTATACCGGGCATTAGCGTTGCACCGATACTGAGCATTTGCCTGAGAACTTATACTAGTTAAAATGCTCCAATACTAAAACCGATACCTTTAAGTCCATTGTAACCGCAACCTTTAAAATGGATTTACATAAGTGCAGGGGCGGTTTCAGGGAGATTTGTAAAAAGAGTCCGGTGCGATTTCGTTACGTGGTTCAGGTGCAATTTTTTAGTGTAACACACTGGAAATCGCATCTGAACCGGACTGAAAATCTTACCTGACTTTTTAAAATTGCACTGTGGCCGGCCTGCACATTGAACCGAGTGAACCGGCTCTATAGAAAGCCAGTATGGTTCACATGTCATGTGAATCAGATGCGGTTCAAAACGCAATATATATAAGAATCACTTAATGATAAAATAAACAGAACCACATAAAAATTATTTAGTATTAGATTAATATATTAGCTCATTTAATAATGTGTCATAAAACTAAAAATAGGTAACAGTAATTGGCATGTCGACTATTTAAAAAAAAAAAAAGTATCATTACTTGTCTTAAACTGGCATCGATGTATCCCTACCAGGCTTTATTCAACTTAAAGCTAAACTCCAAGGCACATGTGTATGACACAAATGACTACAATTATGTTTTCATTAAAATAGAAGTATGGGAATTTGTATCAAGGTGGCTAGATGGTACCAAAGGATACAGCACCTCATCCCCAAAGTAATCAAATAGTTATTGGGTATGTGGACGGGGGATTATAGAGGTGCCAAGGTCAAAAGAGATTGTTTTCAAAAGGAAGTAATAGAGAGAAGGAATAAAAAAGCAAAAATACAAAGTTTATTGATAATCTAACATAGAAAAAATGCACATTACATACAATTCATATTAAACTAAAAAGAAGATTATGGATACATGTACTGTAAATGACCCTATGAATGGTATGAATGGCCCATCTTACCATTCATAGGGTCATTTACAGTACATGTATCCATAATCTTCTTTTTAGTTTAATATGAATTGTATGTAATGTGCATTTTTTCTATGTTAGATTATCAATAAACTTTGTATTTTTGCTTTTTTATTCCTTCTCTCTATTACTTCCTTTTGAAAACAATCTCTTTTGACCTTGGCACCGCTATAATCCCCCGTCCACATACCCAATAAGTATGGGAATTTGTTTGTTTTTTTTGGAATCATACTTGCCTAGGTGGATGCAGCAATCGATCCGGCATCTGTCCCCTGCTGGCTCTAAGACTGAGAACAAAGTGATCCCTGAGCAGAGAGCTGGTGGCTGTCCATCACCGCTGTCTGCTCTGCCCCTCCTCCATGCTCACTGGAGTGCTGGGCTGTGGAGGGAGCTCAGACTCTCAGCAGATCGCTTAGAGCCTGGGTCAGGTGCCGGTCAAGGCACGTGGGTGGATACCGACCATATGGTCACGATCCTTCCCGTTATTTGTGGTATTTGTGTTTTTTGACTGATTTGTTGCAGAAACCTCAGCTACAAGGGTCAATTGGCATAATCAATCACTGGTTGATTTCAGATGAGTATATGCTATTTAAGGGTTATACTTACCAGTGTTTGTCAGATTGTGATTTAGCGAATTCCAATTTATGAAACGCGTTAATCTCTGCCAGGTCTGCATTGATGTCATGATGTCTACGATGTTGTCTGATGATTTTTATCTTCAATAAAGTTTTTCGCTTTTGCTTCAAACCTGTGAGTGCGGTCAAACCTTTTCCTGTTCCAGTGGCTCCTATCCAGATTGCAGACTGGACCTGCACCATGAGGTTAAAGCGTGGGATCGCTCTCACCTGGCGCGGCTTTGGCTTTGCTTTCTAATACACGATCCTTCCTGAGCCAGGACCGGCTCTGTGACGTCAGCCGCCTTCAGCCCACTGTCTGCTGAAAGCGGGTCACAGGAGTGCAGAACGGAGAAGTACAGCCAAAGCTTATTTGGCTGCACCCCTTTGATCCATAGAAGAAGTAGAGCCAAACAAGCTTTGGCTGTACTTATCCTTTAATACTCTTAGATTGTAAGCTCTAATGAGTAGGGCCCTCTGATTCCTCTTGTACCAAATTGTATTGTAACTGTAATGTCTGCCCTAATTTTTTTAAAGCGCTGCACAAACTGATTGTGCTATATAAATCCTGTATAATAATAATATTACTACATGTATTTTTCTTTTTCAATGTCTGCAGTATCTGAATTTTATTTGGCATTATGCTTTTGAAATACCATGTACAGCAGAGCTTACACAGGGAGAGGGAAATGCAACACAAGACACCATTAATTATGTTGCAGTGCTAACAAGTTAAAATAAGTCAATCTGCTGCTTCTCCTTCACTGTCCGGTCACAATCTGGGGGCAGGGAGATAACCTAGCTGTACTGAATAACTGCAGCAGAGAAAGTTAGGTTACCAGCCTAGCTATACTGTCTGGCAGGGCCATCTCAATCTTAGGACTGGATAGACAGCAACACATATCCTTTGCCAGGAGCCCCAATGCACTTGAACTCTAAATTCAGCTGTTTGCCCAGAGTTCAGCTGTGATTTGATTTTGTAAAGGATTTGAATATTTCAGCACAAGTATAGCTAACCCAGCCTACATGTAGGAGCTGCAACAAATTAGGATACCACTGACCGATGGACCATCCATTTTACCCACAGCCTCCAGTAAACTTTCTCGCAATGAAGAGTACAATCACTAGCACAGCGCCGTGAAAAGACCACATAAAAGCCAACCAGAGCACATAACATTGATGTACTTCCCCACTTAGTCTGATGTTACTTAGCAGAAGAAGTTTCCATCGTAAACATGAGGGGGAATGTAAAAAAAAAAAAAAAACTGTACGTTTTTGTTTTAGTTAAGAGCAGGAACAGCTGGAACAGTTTTAAACTAGACTGTTTCTTTTGTCAGAGAGCTCTCACTTGTCTTTGTCTGTAAATGAAAAAGGCTGGAGTCCCAGTTTGGTCCCTGGAGAGCAGAAAGCAAACATGAGCCTACAGCCCAGGCTCTCCCCTGATGGGGTCAGGTGACAGAGTCAAAGGACATCACTAGGAATCATCAGAAAAGTCAATACCAAAATAAGCTCCTTTAATAAGATCTGAGCATATGTGACTCGCCATGCTTTGTGCCTTTGCCTTAGTGTGTGGTTTTATTTCTTGTGAGAAAGAAAATGAAAGGCATAAAAATTGTTTTGTTTTTTTTTTTTCTACATTTGGATATTGTTCAGGACATAGAGTTCACTGTGGTTTGCATAATCACCTTCTTCAAAATTTACCATTAAATGGCGCCTGCATTCCATTAACCCAGGTTCTTGTTTTGTGTTAAAATAACTATGCACGAAAGGCTAATTATTCTTATGAATGCAAGACCATGTCAATTTTAGAAGAAACCTAAAAGAGGCATAAACAAAACAGGCACAGTGATGAGAGATACATAAAGTATAACATGATCAAAGGTAATCTAGCATTAAAATAAAGAGGTTAAAGAACGAAGTAATATCTGTAAACAACCAAAGGGGACATTGATGAAGAATGGGGTAAATAGGAGAGGCTGTGGATCAAAAGTGAAATATCTGGCATCATATAAAATAAAAAAAAAAAAGGAAAAAATAAATAAAAAGAAAAAGATAATTCTTGCATCCTTCAAAAGAAAACTATATTCAGGGGGGCTTCAGACTTCTGACTGTTTCAAAAGCCAGGCTGAAAAATTTCATTAAAAATGCCCAGCTGCTTCTAGACTCTGACTTTGTCTTTAAGGACTCTGCTAAGCTGAAGGAGTGGCCAGAGAAAGAGAGAGAGCGAGAGAGGGAGGAAAAAAAAAAAAAAACACTTCAACACATCTCTCTCAAATTCTTTTATTTCAGCAATGCATTAAGCAATATCCCTGCAGAGTTATTCTCTTCTTCCTGGTGTGGATAAAGCTCCCCCTGGGGAGCTCTGTAATTTCCAGCTTCTCCGAATTCAGGTATTAGTAAAGACCGCTTGGGGACACGCAACAATATAACTCTACATTTTCAGGCATTCGGAGAGAACCCCCTAAGGGTCCCGAGTTCAAATTTCTGAAATGTAGGCATTGTAAAAGGAACCTCTGGGGGCTCTAGCAATAGAATTCTGCTGAATTCAAAGCATTTCCTAAGCCCTGGCAGGAGCCTTTGCTCCCACTGGAGGCTTTTTATAAAACATGTGTTGCTGACATGTTGACAGATTGCTCAGTGAAGTGTTAGGTGCATACACAGGCTGGCCATTTAGGGGGACATCAGTTTACCCTTCATCTCTACCTGAAGCACCATGTTTTATACATTACCCGAGGACTTGGATGAGGGAAAAAAAAAAAAGACACTTTTAAACAAAGTATCACTCAGCCAAGAAAGCATAAAAGGTGTATTTGTTAGAAAAATGTACACAGAGATTCTACAATGTACAAATCTCAGGAAAGGTCAGCTAAATAGATTAGTATGTGCCGAGGATGTCTCCAGCCTGAAATTACCTGCATCTCAGGTTTGGCACTCATTTTTAAACAGACACACAGGCCGAATCTCAGAGAACAGAGCAAGCAAAGGAATTTTGTAATGACAGCCGACTGTTGGAGAGTAATCTGATCAAAGGCCGATATTAAATCCAACTTCTGCTCATATCAGGGTATTAGTGATGTACGACTTAATAACCCAGCAGCTCCAAAAGTGCTGCCGTGGCAACAGGATGGAAATTGGGATAATAATGCATTCATGGCGCTGGCGACCTGGGGCTGCAGAGTGTGCTCTCAGGGGAGGGCACTTCACCCTGAGCCAGACGTGTCTGGGCAAAATCACTTCACAAAAGACAGGAGTGGAATACTGAAGAGCTCTGGCACTGATGAGCTTGTCGATAAAGGGGATGAGCTGGAGAAGTGAGGGGGGGTGGAGAGGAAAAAAAAAAAAAAAAAAGACAATGTCAGCAAAGGAACTTGAGTGGTGCTTCTCTGAAAAACTGATGGATTTCAAGAAGCTCTCCCTGAGAAGTGGAACCACAACGAATAATTATCAAATGAAAGACATACTTTCTGCAACAATGCATAAGTGGTGAGAGCATGTTATATACAGGTTACATTACTTACTGGTTACTATACTCAAAAGACCTGTACAATAGAGAGACCGTCATGCATCACATCAACTTTCTTGACTCATACAACTAAAGGGTAGAACGCATACTTACAATCTACATAGGTACCGCTATACTATAGATTTTCTGGAAAGAGATAAACCAAGCAGACCGCATAAGTACAGTGTACGAGTGTGTTCCATCAATAATCATTCATAGATCAAAACAATCTGACAATATGGAAAAAACAAAAGGGGTCGCACTGAAGATGTTCCATTATATTAGTATGGATGGTTTTGATATATCAACTCTTATCCTTTGATATCAAAGCAGATGACATTTGCATATATATATTTACATATAGAGATATATATTTACATATAGAGATGGGCTCAGGCGTGTTCGAAATCCCACATGCCCGATCTCGTCAGTAAGCCGGCACTGCACACGGATAATCACAGGTAGTGAGACATTTCCTGGTTCACAGCTGCACAGATGGGGAAATGTCTCAATGCCTGTGATTTGCCGTATGCAGTGTGGGCTTCCTGGCGGGATCAGGCATGTGGGATTTCAAACACGCCCAAGCCCATCTCCATTTACATACACCGATCAGCTATAACATTATGAACACTGACAGGTAGAGTAAATAACATTGATTATCTTGTTACAATGGCACCTGAAAGAGGATGGGATATATTAGGCAACAAGTAAATATCTTGCCCCTGAAGCTGTGGTGTTGAAATCATAAAAAAAATGGGTATCGCAGTTTCCTGTGTATGTGGCTGCAGAGCCACAGGCCGAACAGGGTGCCCATGCAGACCCATGTCCACAGCTAAAAGCGCCTACAATGGGCCTGCCAGCATAAGAACTGGACCACAGTGAAATGGAAGGTCTGGTCTGAAGAATGACGTTTTCTTTTACATCAGGTTGATGGCTGGGTGCGTGTGTCTCTTACCTGGGGAAGAGATGGCACCAGGATGCAGCTTGGGAAGAAGGCAAGCCGGCGGATGCAGTGTGATTCTTTGGGCAATGTTCTGCTGGAAAACCTTGGGTTCTGCCATTCATGTGGTTGTTGCTTGACATGTACCACCTACATAAACAGTTGCTCACCAAGTACACCCATTATGGAAACAGCATTCCCTAACGGGGCGGCTGCGGAGCGCACTGCATAGAAACAATGTGCGTCTTTAGCTCTGTTTCAGGCCCGAATTCAGGCAAGGATTCGGCCCCGATTCATCCCTGAATCGGAGAATGGGGACGCACAGCATTCCTGTGCGATCCGCAGCCAGTTCCAGTGTGAACCGAGCCTGACTGATTTTTTTTTTTTTTTTTTACACAAAGTGAGGAGAACTTCTCCCAACAGAGTCACTGACTGAAATGAACTCTTCCCGGGTTTAGCCAAAAGCTTATGCTAGAACTGGGCTTTGTAAGCAGACTTCAAGCCTAAAATTAAACAATCTTCATTTCATGGGCAGCATAATTGATAAAATTACAGATGGAGCAGTAACAAATATTTGATTGTGATTGTAGTACCCTCCTAAGATGCTAGTGTATGTAAATTTAGTTTGACTTCTCTGTAGGCAGAAGAGCATGGGTAAATTTGTTTTTGGGCTGTGCAGTGCTGCAAAGGCGGTAGCTCTGCTACCTCCCCCTGGCTTCTAGAACTCGCTAGATAGTTCTGGAACTTAGAGTGGAGTAACACAGGCTTAAGCCTGAATATTTCCACCAATCCCTGGGAAGGCGAGGCCAAGAAGGTGGGGAAACAAACCATAAATACTCAAAAGCCTGGCAGTCAGAAGCAGAGTCCAGGGTCCAGTCGTCTGGAGTGACCCCAATGTCGGAGGGCTCTGCCTCTGGGGCAGAAGGAAGACCAGGAGAGAAAGTGAGAGAGACATTGAAGCTGGAAGTCTCACACCCTTTTGCAAGTCCAGTGTCAGTTAGGCTTAAAGGTGTTAAACCATTGCATCCCCTCTTTCACCTTCGGAATTCCTTCTTTATTCCAATTTTACTTTTCACCTTGAACCACAAAAAGACAACCCTTTCCCTTTAACTTAACAATAACTTTAATATCTACCTTTAGGCTATCCGTCATTTTCAGCTCAAAACAAACACGTGTTAATGCAGAAATCCTGTTTTTGTATGTACTCGTACATATCCCCTTAAGGAATCTATACTCCGGGGATGGCAATGCTCAGCCTAGTGTCTGCCCACGACTCCCCCCTTTTATCACAACCCACGTGACTTCCTCAGAGAGCCTGTTATGCAAGGCAAAGGAGGAGGCCTGATGACATTGCACCCAAGATCAATTTGGAAGGCAGCCCCATAACCTGCTACAGTGTTGGGAAATTCAGTCGACCCCCCATTGACACTACAGTAGAATCAGCTATAGATCATGATAAACCACTGCAGTCATTAATAAAAGACAGGCCAGAGCAATAGACTTTACATTATGATAAGGCTAAAGGTTTTGGCCGTTAAAGATCAAGAAAAATAGTGTATTAAATTAAAATTCCCATTGTAAAATAAACATTAAGGCTGGATACACACAGTTTTCTATGTGTTGCAGCATTTGTGGTAACACATAGATGCGAATAGGCACATGTAGTTTCCCTTTTCACATGAAACTGCAGTGCATAGAAAAGAATGAAATTTCAGCTTGAAATGCATTTTCACACAGCAAAATGCATATGTTTTGCTGCATGAATATGGAGCATATTCTCTGCTTGAAACAATATGGAAGGTCTCCTATAGGACACTGGTCAAATGATCCCCATAAGCTCAAAGAACTCGTTAATTTGTGAAATCCAGAGTTCCCCGTTTGAGATTGAGTATTCCCTAATCACGTTTTTGCAAAAAAAAAAAAAAAACAGAGAACCATATGAATAGACCCTTACATTCACCCACATTCTTCTGTTAGAGAGTTGTGTTCAGCTGTTCCTCCTCATCACATCAATGCATGTATACACAGCAGATAATTTAGTGCATCCTCATGTGCACACTTTGTGGCAGTTTTCTCCACCGACTTAAAATGTCTGTAAACAGTCCAATCCTGCATCGAATATGACTGACCAGTGCCATGTTCAGGCAAAAAACTGCCATATTTAGAGATGCCCTGGGGAGCAATAATGGACACTTCCAAAGATTGGAAGTGATCTGGACAACAGGACCAGTCAATGAGAATGGCCACTTACTGAAGAGTAATAAAAGTGGTTTGCTGTATGATTGACATGGTACTCCAAGATGGGCCATAGCACTTTCAAGGACTGCCAAAAGCCTACCCATCCATCAAACTGAATGTACCCACCTATAGCCATCCTTATTGGGGTTTGAAATTATCTAGCTATAGATATAATAAAAACTTTTAAATGAAAGGGTTGTCTGCTGGCACCCTTGACATCTTTTTTCTTTCCAGACATATACATATTGTTATTCTGTCTCTCGCTGTTAAAATAAACCTAACATTAAAATTATAGACTGATCATTTCTTTGTCAGTGGGCAAATGTACAAAATCAGCAGGGGATCAAACACTTTTTTCCCTTAAAGTATATGCTTTAGCCATTATTGGAGGATTTTTTTGTTAACACCTCAGTTAAAAGTCTGATGACTACTGGATTTTGCAATGCCACTCTATAAGTAGGATACAGCATTTGATAAACTCTAATGCCCCGTACACACGGTCGGATTTTCCGATGGAAAATGTCCGATCGGAGCGTGTTGTTGGAAATTCCGACCGTGTGTGGGCTCCATCGGACATTTTCCATCGGATTTTCCGACACACAAAGTTGGAGAGCAGGAGATAAAATTTTCCGACAACAAAATCCGTTGTCGGAAATTCGTGTGTACACAAATCCGACGGACAAAGTGCCACGCATGCTCAGAATAAATAAAGAGATGAAAGCTATTGGCCACTGCCCCATTTATAGTCCCGACGTACGTGTTTTACGTCACCGCGTTTAGAACTATCGGATTTTCCGACAACTTTGTGCGACCGTGTGTTGACAAAACAAGTTTGAGCCAACATCCGTCTGAAAAAATCCTAGGATTTTGTTGTCGGAATGTCCAACAAAGTCCGACCGTGTGTACGCCCTATAAAAGGTCAGCAGTAGACAGGACAGCAACAGACATTAAAGTTCAGCTGAAGACAAAGTATGTAAAACTAAATAGGATTGGGGGGGGGGGGTGTTATCCTTTATAAAGAAGCCTGCAGAATTAAACTTTAAGGCTGGATATTATGCTCTAGCAAACATTGGAAAAGTACAAGGCATGTGATATGGTAAAAATAACATATTATTACATTAAAACTTGTTACTTAAAGATAAACCAGAAAAATAAAAATAAAAATGTAGGTTGCAACAGCGTATGCTACCACTGTGTGCTCCTTCCAAAGCTACAGATAGATTTGCCAGATTCAGTGTACTTATTACAGAGCTGTCAGAGGAGTTTTTGTTTCAACAACACGTTAACTTTACTGCACTTATAAAAAAAAATAAAAAATTATTATGTTTCCCTTGCGATTGTGTGTGTTTAAGAGCAGCGAAACGTTATTGATCCCAGTGTGACAAATCAAGAGTTAGGTAATGTCTACAAAACTCAATTCTCTGCAAGAAAATAAAAAACACAGCATTATGAAACCTCTACCTACAGTATATTCAAGTGAAACATAAAAATTAGAAATTGGACTAGAAAAGGTCAGCAAACAGCTCTCATTAATGCAGAGTGGGTGGAGATGCAACTTTCTGAAACATCAAGGAAATCGTAGGTGTTGGAATCCACATTGCTAAACGCAAACTTTAATGTCATTTAAAATAATTTATTCAAGAAGATTTAGTGGCAGTGGTGACAAATGAGCAAACTTAACTCTTTCATAGTACATTATTTCTCAGGACCAACCAGGTTCCTCAAATTATATTAGAAATGACAAGAAAACCATAAAAGATGAAAAGGTGAAATGTGCAGCATACTGTCTGCAGCTTGGCAGAAAGAGAATGAGACCGGGAAAAATATGGAAAGTAAATGTGTTTAGATCAGGGGTCTCAAACTGGTGGCCCTCCAGCTGTTCCCGAAACTACAAGTCCCATGAGGCATTGCAAGGCTCACAGTTACAAGCATGACTCCCACAGGCAGAGGCATTATGGGACTTGTCGTTTCCCAACAGCTGGAGGGCCCCAAGTTTGAGACCCCTGGTGTAGACCAACGCACCTGCCCACCTAAAACAAAAAATGATTAGCCTGTTATTTTTTGCAGTTACAGGTGATTTTTTTTATGACAATAGTCTTTGTAGGACAATTCTGCCATAAAAGCTCATACAGTACCTTGTTTGCATTATTTCCCCCAACTGTACACCATGGCACACAAGCACCTCAATGTACAATCTCAGCATGCCATGAGTGGCAAGGCAAAGTAATCCTGTGCTCATGTAGCTGCAGACACAACTTTTTCATTCTGGTTAGTGAAGGACATTTTTTTTTTCTAATGAAATCTGGGACCTGTGACCACATTCACTGGCACAACAATTTAGGTGAATTTACACTTGGGGAAAAAACCTGATAGGACTTATCCTGGGGGGGGGGGGGGGGGGGGCCTTAAACAAACGTGTTCTGGTATAAATGACAGCAACTGTGGATGGAATGGAAGACTTTTGGCAGTATCCACCCAATTTTTTTTTTCAATTACACTGTTCTGTACATATACAGTATATTCATTATTTTTTAAATAAGGAATATATTAGTGCTGGATCAATCCAATGCAAAAAAATTAAAAATGAAAAAAATTAAAAGCAGATATTTTTTTTTTTAAATAACTTGGCCAGACTGTTTACAATTAAATAAATGCAGGTCTCACTGCAATACTCTTCTCTCTATAGCTGTGCCCCACAGAAATTATAGCCTGGGCACACAGTACAAAACTGACAGAGCTGTGCTGTTGTCATAACCATTAGTGCAGTTCCCTGCAGTACTAAAGACTGCCCAATGCTGCCTCAGGGAGAAGATGAAGATGACCCCAGGACATCATGTGACTAGCTAGAAAATTAAAGAAAAAACCACAACAGGATTTCTGCTTTAGGCCCCTTTCACACCTGTGCGACTTGAGACTGCAAAGTTGCATAAAAAGTCGGTCCCCATGATTTCCAATGATAACCATTCATATATGCGCGATATAACCACTTCCCACCCGGCCACTGCACATAAACTGCCAGGTGGGCGCTCTCTCCTTCTGAGTGGACGTTCAGGAACGTCCCTCAGAAGGAGGCGGATCGCGCGTGCATGTGCCCGCGCAGTGGCGCGAACCCCGATGCGCTCGTGTCACCTGGACACGGCGCATCTCTGATTGGCAGGAGGGCTCTGTGATTGGCCCTCCTGATCACATGACGGACGTGTCCAATAACAAAATCACAGAAGTTGCCGGTGAGGAGAGGAGAGCGGATTGCTGCAGCCAGCTGGTGATCAGTGAGTATGAGCTGTTTTTTACAGCTTTTTACTCACTGATCACCAGTGTAAAACACAAATGTAAAACACACATTTAAAACATGTACACAATGTAAAACACATATGTCCCCAAAACACATGTCCCCACATAGTAAAAACACCTGTCCCCCACAGATTTAACAGTAAAATCACATATCCCAATGATTATCTGCACACATATGTCCGTGATCACCTGCGCACGTCTGTACATGATCCTCTGCATACATATGTCCGTGATCACACAAACCAATTATTATACACTTAACGGGATTTTTTTTTACCAAAGACATGTAGCAGAATACATGTTGGCTCAAATTTATGACAAAATCCTATTTTATTGGATTTCTTTTAAAATAGGAAGAAGAAAATATTGTTTTTTTTCCGCTATTTTTTCGCTTATATCGCAAAAAATAAAAAACTGAGTCGGGAATAAATACCACCAAAAGAAAGCTGTATTTATGCGAACAAAATGATAAAAATTTCATTTGGGTACAGCGTAGCATGACCGCGCAATTGGCATTGAAAATGTGACAGCGGTGAAAGCTGAAAATTGGTCTGGGAAGGAAGAGGGTAAAAGTGCCCAGTATTGAGGTGGTTAAAGTAGTGCCAACTTCAAAAGTAGTCCCTGTACTACTTTGGTCCAACTTTGATGCAAGTTGAGGTTCATATACAGTGGGGACGGAAAGTAATCAGACCCCCTTAAATTTTTCACTCTTTGTTATATTGCAGCCATTTGCTAAAATCATTTAAGTTTATTTTTTTCCTCATTAATGTACACACAGCACCCCATATTGACAGAAAAACACAGAATTGTTGACATTTTTGCAGATTTATTAAAAAAGAAAAAACGAAATATTACATGGTCCTAAGTATTCAGACCCTTTGCTGTGACACTCATATATTTAACTCAGGTGCTGTCCATTTCTTCTGATCATCCTTGAGATGGTTCTGCACCTTCATTTGAGTCCAGCTGTGTTTGATTATACTAATTGGACTTAATTAGGAAAGCCACACACCTGTCTATATAAGACCTTACAGCTCACAGTGCATGTCAGAGCAAATGAGAATCATGAGGTCAAAGGAACTGCCTGAAGAGCTCAGAAACAAAATTGTGGCAAGGCACAGATCTGGCCAACGTTACAAAAAAATTCTGTTGCACTTAAGGTTCCTAAGAGCACAGTGGCCTCCATAATCCTTAAATGGAAGACATTTGGGATGACCAGAACCCTTCCTAGAGCTAGCTGTCCGGCCAAACTGAGCTATCGGGGGAGAAGAGCCTTGGTGAGAGAGGTAAAGAAGAACCCAAAAATCACTGTGGCTGAGCTCCAGAGATGCAGTCGGGAGATGGGAGAAAGTTGTAGAAAGTAGGGTCGTCCCGATACCACTTTTTTAGGACCGAGTACAAGTACCGATACTTTTTTTCAAGTACTCGCCGATACCGATTACCGATACTTTTTTTTTAATGTCACGTGACAGTGTTTTTTTTTTCATTTTTTTTTTTTAACAGTGCTTGCTTTTTTTTGGGGGGGGGAGGGGGTGAACGTTGTATGTGTGTGTTTTTTTTTTTTTACAATTTTTATTTTTTACAATAATATTTCTTTTATTCTTTATTGTTTTTTTTGTTTTTTTTAATCAGCCCTGTTGGGGGGCTTTGGTGAGATATCAGGGGTCTTAACAGACCTCTGATATCTCCCCCTTGAGACAGAGAAAGAGACAGAGGATAGAGATTCCCCAGTCTCTTTCTCTGCAGCCTCAGCTGCACTGACAATGAATGGAGAGAAGACCGCAGCTTCTCTCCATTCATAAACTGACACATAGTAATCACAGAAGATTACAATGTTTCAGTTATGTGAATGGACAGAGTCAGCTGACTCTATCCATACACAAAGGAAGGAGGAGGAGGACGGAGGAACTGAGGTGGAGAACGGAGGGGACAGCTGAGAGGGACAGATAAGAGCAGAACGGAGGGGACAGCTGAGAGGGACAGATAAGGAGAGAGGAACGGATGGGGACAGCGGAGAGGCACAGAGGAACGGAGGGGGCATGGAGGAGGATGCAGTGACAGTCAGCTGTGAGCGATCACCGCTGTATGTCACTAAAGCAGCTGAAAGCCGGCGGGGGGAGAATCTTGTAACTCCCCCACGCGCCAATCACAGCTGACAGTCAAGGTATCGGGGGAGGCATCGGGAGCATTTGCCCGAGTACAAGTACTTGGGCAAATGCTCAGTATCGGTGCCGATACCGATACTAGTATCGGTACAACCCTAGTAGAAAGTCAAGCATCACTGTAGCCCTCCACCAGTTGGGGCTTTATGGCAGAGTGGCCCGACGGAAGCCTCTCCTCAGTGCAAGACACATGAAAGCCCACATGGAGTTTTCTAAAAAAACATCTGAAGGACTCCAAGATGGTGAGAAATAAGATTCTCTGGTCTGATGAGACCAAGATAGAACTTTTTGGCCTTAATTCTAAGCGGTATGTGTGGAGAAAACCAGGCACTGCTCATCACCTGTCCAATACAGTCCCAACAGTGAAGCACGGTGGTGGCAGCATCATGCTGTGGGGGGGGGGTTTCAGCTGCAGGGACAGGACGACTGGTTGCAATCGAGGGAAAGATGAATGCGGCCAAGTACAGGGATATCCTGGACGAAAACCTTCTCCAGAGTGGTCAGGACCTCAGACTGGGCCGAAGGTTTACCTTCCAACAAGACAAAGACCCTAAGCACACAGCTAAAATAACGAAGGAGTGGCTTCACAACAACTCCGTGACTGTTCTTGAATGGCCCAGCCAGAGCCCGGACTTAAACCCAATTGAACATCTCTGGAGAGACCTAAAAATGGCTGTCCACCAACGTTTACCATCCAACCTGACAGAACTGGAGAGGATCTGCAAGGAGGAATGGCAGAGGATCCCCAAATCCAGGTGTGAAAAACGTGTTGCATATTTCCCAAAAAGACTCAAGGCTGTATTAAATCAAAAGGGTGCTTCTACTAAATACTGAGCAAAGGGTCTGAATACTTAGGACCATGTGATATTTCAGTTTTTCTTTTTTAATAAATCTGCAAAAATGCCAACAATTGTGTTTTTCTGTCAATATGGGGTGCTGTGTGTACATTAATGAGGAAAAAAATGAACTTAAAATGATTTTAGCAAATGGCTGCAATATAACAAAGAGTGAAAAATTTAAGGGGGTCTGAATACTTTCCGTCCCCACTGTATACCTCAAGTTTACACAGGCATACCCTGAAATCGCAGCAAAATCACGCGACTTTGGAGTAGGGTTACTAAAAAAAAAAAAAAAAAAAGTCCATAAAGTCCAACCTATGTGTGTGATAATATCTCAGTATTACATTGTATATCCCTGTATGTTGTGGTCGTTCAGGGGCTTATCTAATAGTTTTCTATTTTTCTCCCGCTGAGACCACCGTATGTGGAAGGGAATTCCACATCCTTGCCGCTCTTACAGTAAAGAACCCTCTAGTTAGTTTAAAGGTTAAAACTCTGTTCTTCTAATTTCAAATGAGTGGCCACGTGTCTCGTTAAATGCGAAAAAGTTTTATCCCTATTGTGAGGTCACCAGTATGGTATTTGTAAATTGAAATTATATCCCCTCTCAAGCGTCTCTTCTCCAGAGAGAATAAGTTCAGTGCTCGCAACCTTTCTTCATAACTAATTTCCTCCAGACCTTTTATTAGCTTTGTTGCCCTTCTTTGTACTCTCTTCATTTCCAGTACATACTTCCTGGGGACTGGTGCCCAGAACTGGACAGCACACTCCAGGTGTGGCCAGACCAGAGTCTTGTAGAGTGGGAGAATCATCACTTTATCCCTGGAGTTAATCCCTTTAATGCATGCCCATATTCTGTTTGCTTTGTTAGCAGCAGCTTGGAATTGCGTGCCATTGCTGAGCCTATCATCTACATCCTAGATCCCCCCAGAGGTTCTCCTTTTAGTGTATAGATTGCATTCATATTTTGCCACCCAAATGCATTATTTTACATTTTTCTATATTAAACCTCATTTGCCATGTAGTTACCCACCCCATTAATTTGTTCAGATCTTCTTTCATGGTTTCCACATCCTGCAGAGAAGTTATTGCCCTGCTTAGCTTAGTACCGTCCGCAAATACAGAGATTGAGCTGTTCACCCCATCCTCCAGGTCGTTTATGAACAAATTAAATAGGATTGGTCCCAGCACAGAACCCTGGGGACCCCACTACCCAACCCCTGACCCCATTCTGAGTACTCCCGATTTATCACCACCCTCTGAACTCGCCCTTGTAGCCAGTTTTCAATCCATGTACTCACCCTAGGGTCCATGCCAACTGACCTTATTTTGTACAGTAAACGTTTATGTGGAACTGTGTCAAATGCTTTTGCAAAATCCAGATACACCATGTCTACGGGCCCTCTTTTATCTAGATGGCAACTCACCTCCTCATAGAAGGTTAATAGATTGGTTTGGCAAAAACGATTCTTCATGAATCCATGCTGATTACTGCTAATGATACCGCTTTCATTACTAAAATCTTGCATATAGTCCCTTATCCCCTCCAAGAGTTTGCATACTATTGATGTTAGGCTAACTGGTCTGTAATTCCCAGGGATGTATTTTGGGCCCTTTTTAAATATTGGTGCTACATTGGCTTTTCTCCAATCCGCTGGTAACATTCCTGTCATTAGACTGGCATAAGGCATACCTGCCTTTATGACTCGTTATCGCTGACACTCGAGTCAACCTTTTCTGGTAAGAGTATATTTACTTTACCGGTTTCCTGATTGAAGATGTACCACCTTTGATCCCCTCATTGTCGGAGTGTTCCAGTTTATTACACCCTTTACCAGCCACTATTTGGTGGTGGACTTTGTATTGGTCCTTTCCAGGATCGTTGCAGGCACTGAACTTTTCCACATTTTTTTCATCATTGTATGACCACATAATTTTGGATTTATCACAAACATATGCATATATGTGTTTATTCTCTAGCGCTACATTTTATATTCATTCACTACAGTTTTGGTTACTGAAGCCCCCCCCCCCCGATTCTCTCGTGAAGACGGAGGAGAAGAATAAATTCAATACCTTTGCCATTTCCCCATCCTTTGTAACCAGATGTATTTCCTCATTCTTTATGGGGCCAATATGGTCTGTCCTCCCTTTTTTACTGTTTACATACTTAAAGAATTTGTTGGGATTTTTTTTTATCTCCTCCGCTATGTGTCTTTTGTGTTCTAGCTTAGCTGCCCTAATTGCACCCTTACATTTCTTGTTGCAAGTTTGAATGCTGATGATGATCCCTCAACCTTGTGTTTTTTGAAGGTCTTCTCTTTTGCTTTTATATGCATTTTTACATGGGCATTAAGCCATCCAGGACTTTTGTCCGCACTTCTAAAATTTATTACCCAATGGGATGCACTGGCTAATGACTTTATTTATTATGCTCTTAAAGCGAACCCATCTCTCCTCTGTGTTCTTTGTTTCTAAGATTTTATCCCAATTCATATCTTCTAGCAAGGTTCGTAGTTTAGGGAAGTTGGCTCTTTTGAAATTCAGTGTGTTTGTATTTCCCTTATGTTTCACATTTGTGCGAGTTGTACTGAAGCTAATCGACCTGTGATCGCTGTTCGTAAATTGCCCCGTATTTCCACATCTGTGATCAGGTCTGTATTGTTGGTAATCAGTAAATCTAGTAATGCTTTATTTCTAGTTGGTGCGTCTACCATCTGACCCATGAAATTGTCCTGCAAGACATTTAGGAACTGGCGAGCCTTAGACGAATGCATGGTTCCCTCTGCCCAGCCTATGTCTGGATAATTAAAATACCCCATTATAACACTTCCCATCCTTGCTGCTAATCCAAATTGTGATAGGAGGTCCGCATCCCCCACCACCCTCAGGTTAGGGGGCCTATAGCATACTCCCAGTATTATTTTTCCCGTAGCTTCATCCCTTTGGAGCTCTACCCATAAGCATTCCACCTCTTCCCTAGCTCCCTTAGTGATGTCATCTCTCACATTCACTTGTACATTATTCTTGATATACAGGCATACCCCGCCCCCATTTTTGTCCCCTCTATCCCTGCAATAAAGGGTATACCCTTGAATGGTTGCCAGCCAATCATGAGAGCTGTTGAACCAAGTCTCTGAAATTCCCACAAAATCCAAATCCTCCTCGTACAACAGTATCTCTAGTTCACCCTTCTAGTCCGCCAGGCTCCTGGCATTGGTGAACATGCCACTTATTGGGTGTTCCGAGATTACAACTAGGACTTGCTACTATACTTATCTTGGGTTTATGTGCTGTAGTCAACCTACCACTAATGCCCCCAATACTACCCTCTGGACTATGTTCCACACTGAGTATCTCTACCTCTGGACCCTCCTCCCCGTTGCCTAGTTTAAAAACCCCTCTAACTTTTTGGCCATCTTTACTCCCAGCACATCTGCACCCTCTTCATTTAGGTGCAGTGTGTCCCTTCCATAGTGCTGGTGATCGACTGAAAGGTCGGCCCATTCATCCAGGAACCCAAAACCCTCCTTACTACACCAGCTCCTCAGCCACTTGTTTACTTCCCTAATCTCCCTCTGCCTTTCTGGTGTGGCTTGATCACAAAGAATCACATGCATGTAATATTTAATAAACGATTGCATCTTTTTCAGGACTGGCACATCTTTAAAAATTACCTAGGTCTCATTGAAGGATTAAAAAAAAAATCATTTTGCAACACCTTTCCTAAGCAGGAATATATTTACAGTTTTATTGAAGCAACATTTTATAAATTGGGTATGTTTTACGACAAGAATTTACAACATGCATAGGTCACTCTGTATCTAGCACTTTAAGAAATGAACTAGAAGTACTACGGGGTTTTGGTTGTTAAGACTTGGCAGTTTGATGTTTTGCTCTACATTCATCATTTAAAAAAACAACCCTACCAACAAAAAAATAAAAAAAATAAAAATAAAAATATGAGGGAAAGAAAGAAATCATTTGCTTTTCATCGCCCTGAGGAGAATTAAATACCCCAAGGACAAATTCTGGTACATTCTCTGAACACATTTACATGCAGCCAGTGAAGTAAACATTTCCATAATTGCTCACTTCAGAACACGTTACTCAGTTCCTAGGTACAATAACTGTCAGGAGTCAATGAGGAATAAAGAATTTTCTTGAATCCTTGCACATAACCTGACTAGCATTAATAAGTCCGCAGATGTACATAAGTGAAGAAACATATTATTCCCAGGTAACAACCATGCATTCAACACTGTCTGCTTTTCAGCTTGCCATTACTGTTTCAAAATCTAAAAGTAAGTAACAGCAGATTAACCCCTTCCACATTAACTACTCCATTCCTGTACAGTCAGGGAGCAATACCGTCTTATTTAATCAAGGCAAAAAAATGCGTCCACTAAAAATAAAAAATATAATAAACATTCCTAAAAATCAGACGGTGTTCACTGGGGTCACATTCCTTGGCAGTACTTTATTTTCCAATTCAAAATAAGCAGAGCTGTAAAGCAATGTCATAAAGTAAAGTGTTAAAGAGTATGCAACTGTTTACCAGATAGATAAAGGAACATATTTTCTCTCGGTTTGTCAGTGTCCAGTTATGTCATACAAAGTTCACATTAGGTGCAGCCATATTGAAGAAATATCTGCATGTCAAGGCACAGGAGTTAGGTTTCACTAAACATGACTGTTACAGAGATAGAAATTTGGATGCCAAAACTACTGATTACTTGGCAAATGGCATGAATTTAAAGTTTATTTATAGATTTATTTTGGTGTGGTTGCAATTAAACCAGGTCTTCATTTTTTGCTTTGGAACTGGGTTAGTGGTGCACCAAACTCAAAAGGTTAGTGGAAGTTTTGACCATCAAATGGTTGTTATAGTGTTACAGCTCTCTATTGCCTGGGATCTTGTGAGTCAACTTGTATGGAGAGAGGAGATGATTGTGCCAAGCCATAGGGAGACTGGTCTAAATATTAATCTTTATTTTTCATAAAATAAGGGTATATTAAAAGTTGACAGTAAACATGTTTCACGGGGTAAAACACAAATCCTAAAACATATAAAAAAAGAAAAGTTTACTGTTAACTCGTAACATGCACTTTTATCGTTTTCAGAAAACAATTTATATCTGGACCAATCCCTACAGCTTGGCAATCCCATCCTTTCTACTCATACAGGTTTCATAGATCTAAAAATAAATTTAAAAAGTACATTTAAATAAAAAAATTTTTTAAGCGCACCTATGCCAGACTGAGCTAAATAATTCTAGCACCAGTCCTTCTGTACAACTCTAATGTGGGAACATGTAAAGGCTTCAAAAGTGTCCCTGTAAAAAAATTAAATAAAAGTGTCACCTATGGATAATTTATTGTAGTGTCACTTGTCGCCATTCCACGGAGATGTGCAATTTTAAAGCGTGACATCCTATGCATCCATCAGCACAACTACTTTTACATTTTACTAAAAAACTGGGTATTATATTGTGTTTATGTGCACTAAAATGTATACAGCATGCGTACAGAATGCCCTCCAGAAACAATTTCCTGCTTGTGTGATTGGCTCACTGATTTTCCCAGATGTCTGCCCTAATGTACAAGCCAGATTTCAGGCATCTCCTGCAACAAAAATGTCATTTTTGGTGAGATCCTCCCAATAGGAAATCATGTCTAGGAATGCAGACCCTGCAAGTTTCCTCATTACAGCCCTGCAAGTGCAGCAGCTGAATGATAATTATGAAACCACTACCGTTAGGATTCACTTTCCCACATGGATACAGACAAACACAAAGGGATTTCTTTAGAGCAACAAAATGTAGGAATCTGCATCAAAGTTTGTTAAAAATCCTTTTAATGCACATAGATCACACAAAAGTGGAGTTACTCTTTAAAGTGGTTGTAATCCCTTGCATATACCCAGTGAAATGACTAGCTTCAGGTGATACACAGAAATTAAACAAATCCTCCTGTGCAAGTTGTTTATCGGCAGCACTCTTCTCTACAGCCTTCTACAAACACTCACTTTACACAGCATCTCTCAGCATCAGAAAGCAGGGGGTGAGGATCTAAGATCACACACACTGCAGAACTAGAGCACAGAGCTCTATTAAATCCGATAGCTGATTGGAGGAAAGGGACACACCCCCTCTAAGAGGTTCATAGAGAAAAATACAGAGCTGAGTCGGAGTCACCTGCTGTGTGCTGGAGCAGGGGACAGGCCAACTCTTGGGAGGCTGAGGTTTTGACTGAGTTCTATCAGTGAATCATGCAGGTTGTAGAAGGATCAGAGATTAAAGAAGCAAACTTAGTGGTTTGGATTCAGGCTAGTACACACTACAGGGGGATGTGCTTTGTTCACTTTTCATGTCTGAGGTTTACAACCACTTTAAGGAAAACCTGTCAGTCCCATGAATGATGTGTCTGGCTATCAAGATGACCAAACACTTGAATCTCTAAAAGTGGTTGTAAACCTGATTCCTAAAATTTGAGCTGAGCACATATACCTGCAGTGTTTTCTTATCTCTCTTCAAAACACTATGTTCCGTGGCTTTCTCCTGCTCCGTTCTTCTGTTATCAGCTTGATAACTTCTGACAAGTTCTCCATCAACCGAGATAAAGCAGCCTGAGCTTTGTGTTGGGGAGGATGCTATAGATTAGCAGAGAGCTTAACTATTCAACGAACAGCTCTGAAAGTCTCTACATATGAGGAGAGGGGGTGTGTGCGCCTTTCCTCCAATCAGCTGTCTTGGTTGTATGCCCAGGCTTCACTGCAGTGCTGAACAGGACGAGAAAATCGAACACAATCTGAACTTTCTAAAGAATATATAAAGCTGAAGACTGCAGATATGCATGTAAAACTTATGTAGGGAGATTTTTTTCATCCCTGTGTATCATCTGAGGTTGTTCACGTCACTGGGTATATGTGAGGGTTTACAGCCACTTTAAGTCACTAACCAGAACTTGCATGCAGATCAGGAATTCTGACTTCATCTCATACATACTTCTTACAAGTCAGAGAATAAAAGGAGCTAGAGCCAGAGTGTCTGCATTACAGCCAGACAGCTAGCATTTACAAGAGGTTAACAATAGCAGGCTCCATTTTTCTTTTGTGACAACTATTCTTTAAATAACCATACATTTTTAGAACATTTAACACAATCTACAATATCTCTAAAAGATCCAGTAATGAGAGCTTTTAGGCTTAGGTTTGTTGATTTTAATGGTAGCAGCGATAAACACACCGCTCCTTCACCGCTCCAAAGAAGCTGCTAGCAGGACTTTTCCTGATGTCCTGCCAGCGCACCGCTCCGGTGTGAAAGCCCTCGGTCTTTCACACTGGAGACAATGGAGCAGCTGTTTGAGGGCGGATTGCAGGCACTATTTTTAAACGCTATAGCGCCTGCAAAACGCCCTCGGTGTGAAAGGGGTCTTAGGGCAGATTTATCCATCTCTTTTTACTTCCTAGTACTCGGTCTAGAACTCTAGGTCTTCCTCCCATGGCTGGAACTTCACAGAATGCATCTGTGAACCCAGAGTCACATCACCAGTGCCTCACTCAACCAGGAAGTGAAAAAAGCAGTAAGTAAAAGAAAAAATGTTTAACTAATGAATGTAAGACGATTTCTTCATACCAGCATGCAGAGATGTATGGGGCTGTAATTTTTAGTGAAAAAGGTCCACTTTAACGTGTTCCTCTCACCTATCTAAAGAGACATTAGATTGGTGGTTCTTGAAGAAATGCTTTAACCACTTAAGCATTTGACTGGCCAAAGACCAGAGCGTTTTTTGCGTTTCGGCACTGCATCACTTTAACTGACAATTGCGCAGTCGTGCGACGTGGCTCCCAAACAAAATTGACGTCTTTTTTTCTCACAAATGGAGCTTTCTTTTGGTGGTATTTGATCACCTCTGCGGTTTTTATTTTTTGCGCTGTAAGCAAAAAAATAGCGACAATTTTGAGAAAAAGCATTACTTTTTGCTATAATAAATATCCCCCAAAAAAATATATAAAAAAACATTTTTTTCCCTCAGTTTAGACCGATACGTATTCTTCTACATATTTTTGGTAGAAAAACAATCGCAATAAGCGTTTATTGATTGGTTTGCGCAAAAGTTATAGCGTCTACAAAATAGGGGAAAGTTTTATGGCATTTTTATTGATTTTTTTTTTTTTACTAGTAATGGCGGCGATCAGCGATTTTTATCATGACTGCGACATTATGGCAGGCACGTCGAACAATTTTGGCACGATTTTGGGACCATTCACATATATACCATGATCAGTGCAATTAAAAAGGCATTGATTACTGTGTAAATGTGACTGGCAGTGAAGGAGTTAACCACTAGGTGGCGCTGTAGGGGTTAAGTGTGTCCTAGGGAGTGATTCTAACTGTGGGGGGGAGGGGCTGTTTGTGACACTACACTGATCACCGCTCCCTTTTACAGGGAGCGGTGATCAGTGACAGTGTCATTAGGCAGAACGGGGAGATGCTTGTTTACATTAGCATCACCCCATTCTTCCTCACCGTGAGATGATCGCTGGTATCACCGCAGACAGAGAGTCTGCGACCACGGAGCTCCCGACGCACGCGCGCGCCCGCAAGCCGCTTCTTGAAGGGCAACACACAGGTACGTTAATGTGCCCTTCTGCCGCAGTATATCTGCGTGAGGCGGTCGGGAAGCGGTTAAATGCAAAACATATGTAATCTCATGCATGTATACCAATTCATTAGCAATTTTAAATGTCTTTAAATGAGATTCTCACAGATGTACCTGTCCTTATTAAAGCTTGCAGTGCCAAGATGATTTAAAGTGGACTAGCTAAATAGCAATTTCCTTTTTTGTGAGCCGCTCTCTAATTTGCTGAAATGCTGCACTAAACTTACACTAAAACACTTGTGAGGGAAAGTTAAATAACATCCCCTTGCTTATATCCACAGAGCCTAGGTGACATCATCCTTCCGGAGAGATCTAAGGATTGTAGATTAGCCCAAATCTCCCACATAAGATCCTGCATCATCTTTGTGTGTGATCTGGAGTATTCCATATTCCCCAGGATCTTGTCAACAAGATGGAGATGTTACCCTTTGCACTATAGAAGACAGTGGAAAAGTAGGTATACTCAACGTTTTTCCTACTACATTTTTTTTTTTTTTTGTGGGGACACTCTAAAATTGCGATTGAGAAGCAACTGTCACGAAAGTGCAAGGTTTGCTTTAACTAACGATTTGTTGATATAGTCACTGAATAACTGACCCCGATTCTCTATAAAACAACCTTAATGTGCTTAAGGATGTTTGACATTTTCATTTAAACCTCTTTCCTGGATTACTACAATTTCTTAAATGTTCAGGCAGCGCCGTGGCTAAGTAATTAGCACTTCCGCCTAGCAGCAATAGGATCGTCGGTTCGAATCCCAACCACGGCACCAACCGCCTGGAGTTTGCATGTTCTCCCTGTGCCTATGTGGGTTTCCTCCGGGTACTCCGGTTTCCTCCCACACTTTAAAGACATGCTGGTAGGTTATTTGGCCCTAGTATGTATGGATATGAGTTAGGGACCTTAGATTATAAGCTAAGGGAATGGACTGATGTGTATGTACTATGTATATGTAAAGCAATGCCTAAATTGACGGCGCTATACAAGTACACGTAATAAATAAAATGTACCTCTCAAGGAAAAGGTGTAAAAAGCTCAATAATTTGAAACAAACAGATGAAGAACTCCCTGGAGAGCTATTTGATTGTGCACTATGAACTGACCCACATATACAAATCCTCCTGTTGGGCTATGGTAATCACCAGGTAAGTTATAGTCTCACTTATATGTTTGGAAAAAAAAAACGAATTTGGCAGTGGCGTGTGACTTTTTCCCATATGTACGCAATACTATGGGTTTTATTTTTATAAAAGCAACATTTTGCATATTCTTACATAAAAGTGCCTTTTGCTGCACATTTAGTCAGGACAAAAGACAACACACTCACAACAGGAATAAAAAAAAAAATTGCAAAACACAGTATGATCTATACACATTTGCAATGTGCAGTGTAATAGTGTGAGTTATGATTCATGGCCATTTTCTGACCATGATAAATAAAAGCAAGTCAATCAGGTGTTTGAAAAAAAAAATCCTCTATCTTGATTTCTATGCTGATAAGAAGGTGGTGAATTGTTTGGATTATAAACATGAAACTCTTGGACGACGATAAGGAATACATACAATTATCAAGGAGATTGGTGGGGCTATCTGCTCTGGGGAAGAATATTGGACAATCTGCTAATTGCGCATATATGCCATTTGCAACTACAATGTGTAAAATAAATATTATACCATTTTCTTTTAAATCCTCCACTCTAATTCCACTGGGGATGATAATGTGCTATACCTGCTTCTTCGTGGCATTAAAAAAAAAAAAAAAAAAAAAATCAATTTTACATTTTAGGTTTTCAATGGCTGATGCTCTCAGTGCTGCTTGCATATAAAGCAGCCTCGCTAACCATCTATTATTACCTTCAGCCATTTTGCGTTCCTTTATAATCACTTAACTACACTAAAGCATTTGCAAAGCTATAACAGCATCTCAATAGGAAATGCATACCAATAATGCATGTTCACTTTAAAAACTATAAACATGACACATTATTAGGAAAATGAACCACAGTAAACAAATAATTCATTTTGGAACTGACATATAATGTAGACAATAGGAGACTAAAAGACTGACCATGCCGACAGACCTTTAATAGGAAGCTTACAATCATTTAGAAAATGTAATAAACTTTCTTAATTTAATACAGAACACAAGAAATGTACAGTAAACCTGAGTCCAGTCCATGGACATTTAAGCACTTAAATATTCTTACTAAGCAGTAAAATGAGATTTAATGGGTTAAGTTGACCTTTACAATACAATTATCCATTGGATTTCAGCACCCCCAGCACATTAAACACACGTTTTGAATAGGAATCTGCTTTTCTAGGTCTAGATCATAACCGTGGTATCCTTTTCTTCAGCCAGCGGCTGGCTTTCTCATGAAAGTGGTCCGAGAGGCTCATTAGTCACTGGATCGCTTTCTTTACCATTTTCACTGGCGGGCCTGAGAAACTATCTAACGGTGCAGCCGGCTGGTCACAGAGATACATCACTTTTGGTCTAGGGCGGACGTAAACGTTTTTTTTGTTTTTTTTTAAACGCAAAAAATTTAATTTTGTTTATATACCGTATTTATCGGCGTATAACACGCACTTTTTTCCCCTTAAAATCAGGGGAAAGTCGCAGGTGCGTGTTATACGCCGATACCATGCGATCCGAGCTGCACAACTTCAAAATCACCGACTGCGATTTGAAAATGGCGCCGCCGGCGCCGAAATACACAGAGCCGGTCCTCGGCTCTTTCCGGCGGCTCTCGTTCACTTTCGGCTCCACTCGTAGTCCCGAGCGGAGCTATCCGAACCTACTCGGCTAGGTTCGGATAGCTCCGCTCGGGACTACGAGTGGAGCCAGGAGTGAACGAGAGCCGCCGGAAAGAGCCGAGGACCGGCTCCGTGTATTTCGGCGCCGGCGGCGCCATTTTCAAATCGCGGTCGGCGATTTTGAAGACAGGGGATTAAAGGCTGCACTGGGCAAGGCTGCACTGGGCAAGGCTGCACTGGGAAAGGCTGCACTGGGCAAGGCTGCACTGGGCAAGGCTGCACTGGGCAAGGCTGCACTGGGCAAGGCTGCACTGGGGAAGGCTGCACTGGGGAAGGCTGCACTGGGGAAGGCTGCACTGGGGAAGGCTGCACTGGGGAAGGGCTGCACTGGGGAAGGCTGCACTGGGGAAGGCTGCACTGGGAAGGCTGCACTGGGGAAGGCTGCACTGACATGGCTGCACTGAGAAGGCTGCATTGAGAAGGCTGCAATGATGGGCATTTAAATGTAAGTTTTTTTCCCTTCAACTTCCCTCCTAAAAGTTTTTTTTTCCTTAAAATTCCCTCCTAAATTGGGGTGCGTGTTTATACGCCGGTGCGTGTTATACGCCGATAAATACGGTATATCTTTTGCTTTTAAAAAGGTAAAGGAGAGATTTGGGGTCATTTTGACCTGATCTCTCTCCATAAAAAGGAGGACCTGTCATCCTTATTTCTTTTACAAGTGATGTTTACATTCCTTGTAATAGAATTAAAAGTGGTTAAAAACAATACAAATAAAGGACAGTGTAAAAATATGTAAAAAAAAAATTAAATTTTAAAGTGTCACCTATGGAGATTTTTTTTTGTCGCCATTTTACAAGCGCACTAGCTGTTACACACAGCCCTGGTCCTGGGGAATTTGACAGACAGATCACCCGTCCAATCCTGGGAAGAGTGACATGTATCAAAGTTCCCCAGCCAGGGGGCGGGGTTGTATGGGACACCAAGCAGCAGGAACACAGCAATTGAAATCAAAGCTGTTCCAGTGATGTCCCTCGGCTCTCTTATCATCCGGCCGGCAATGCTCTTCCACTCCTCTACTCCCCTGCATGGGGGACACAGGTGAGGCTGCATTGGTGGGCATGGATAAAGTTGCCTAATTCTGCATAAAACATTTAAGCGTCATCTGAGATAATTTATGAGGGCGTGTTTAGGGGCGGAACTAGGGGTGGGGCAGGGTAGGGGTTGGGTGGGGCAATTGGTGGCAAGTAACCCTTGGGAAATTTTGAGATATTATATATATATATATATATATATATATATATATATATATATAGAGAGAGAGAGAGAGAGAGAGAGAGAGAGAGAGAGAGAGAGAGAGAGAGAGAGAGAGAGAGAGAGAGAGAGAGAGAGAGAGAGAGAGAGAGAGAGAGAGAGAGAGAGAGAGAGAGAGAGAGAGAGAGAGAGAGAGAGAGAGAAGAGAGAGAGAGAGAGAGAGAGAGAGAGGAGAGAGAGAGAGAGAGAGAGAGAGAGAGAGAGAGAGAGAGAGAGAGATTATATTTAGTGTTTTTTTTTTTTTAATAAGTAGCATTTTTCCCAAAAATTATGTTTGAAAAACTGCTGCGCAAATACCGTGTGACATAAAAAAAAATTTCAACAATTGCCATTTTATTTCTTAGGGTCTCTGCTAAAAAAATATATATAATGTTTGGGGGTTCTAAATAATTTTCTAGCACAAAATACTGATTTAAACTTGTAAACAAAAAGTGGCAGAAAAGTCTTGATCTTCAAGTGGGGATGCTGGAATGCATGGGCATTTTTTATTGTAAAAGTGAACCAACCCTTTAAAAACAAACCTGCTCTGACCTCTGTAGCTACCATGGGCAAATTCTTCCAAAGTGTTTGGCAGACATGGGCAAAGTCACTGCACCTCACTGCTACTTACTGGGAAAGCTAGGCATTTGGAATCCTGTAAGAACACCCCCCCACCTGGTCATTTGAAAGAATGCATTCTTGTGGGAATTTGAGCACTCAGGTGACAGGGATAAGGTGAAACATCATGCACACCTCTAGGAAGAGGGAAAGTCAGGACCGGGTATATACATCCTTTTTTTTTTTTTATCAAATCATTTTTTTTTGGCATCTTTTAAACCAAGTTCTGTTTGGGGTGGGGGAATGGCAGTAAAGTAGACCTTGCATTTTCATAAATCAGCCAAATCTGTTCCAGGTGCATCAAAACAAGATGTTTGGTTTATGTATACATTAACACAGATGAACAGATTTTAGCTGAAAAGGAGAAAACAAAAAGGGTGTTAATGGTTGGACAGACTGCCAGAGGACATAAGATTAAAAATATAAAATCAATTTGATTGCCATCAGTCATAACAGTTATGATAAAAAAACAAATGTATACATCCGTCTTGATTTTTATCAGTTTCATTGTAGATTGCCTGCACATTTTGTTTACAACTGGTTTGCAAAACAAACTGAACAAGAGAAAAAAATACATTGAATTTTGCATAGTTTTCAAGACAATTTCCTCCCAGTCTCATTTAGAAGGTATGTCTAGTTTTATGGGCCAAAAGCCAAAGCTTTAAAGAGCAGACTCTTGTGTACCATTCTTGCCTGAAATACAGGTATTCCAGAAAAAGATATTTTAAATGCATTTTCCATGCTCCAAATAATTACCTGTCAAGGGAATCAAATTCAGAAGCTTATTGTAACTTGCAAGTAAACTTCACTACTCATTATGCTTAATGCCAACAAGAGCGACTTTGGGTCGCAAGTATATTTTCCCCAGTCATAACACCTACACAATACATGTACACTGAAGATATCATAATAAAGTACTAAATATTACAAGCACTTGGAAAGGCTGTCCAGTGCTAATGAAAAACTAAAATTTAACATGCAATTTTAGTGAGAATCTAAAGCTCACCCAAAACCATTCCAGAAGTTGCAATTATTTAACTGTGTGGTAATGAGCTTAAATTGTCAAGCAAGAAGTTCCAGGTATAAATGTAGCATTATGGGCATCAAATTTCTGTTCTGCATCTTTTCTTCTTAGCCTCCATGGCAATCTCTGTGATCCTATCACTGAAATGTTAGCTTTCAATGTTGGCAGTTTTCAATGCAGAGTAAGGCTCTCCCAGATGGCCCCACTTTACCGGAACCCTTTCTAAACTAACCCAAATATTAATCTTCTCTGCACATCATATCCAAAACCAACCCTCTTGCACTAAAAAGGCCACCATTGGGATTCTACCTCCCAAAACTATTGCTTCATCCTGTCACAAAAGGTGGGAACAGCAAATGCAAGGGAGCTGCAAGAGTCTGGATTTCGTTTCCTTCCCGAATTTCTTTAAATTTTTTACTTCTAAACTATATTAGGCACAAATGACTTCATATTCTTTTGTTTTTCCAATAGAAACTGAAAATTGCAGTCTCTCATTTAGAGCAAATGACAAAAGAGCAGAATGGTAATAAGGGCCTGTTCACACTAAAATGCAGTGCGGGAAACCAACATTCCATGCCGGTGTGCTATTGGATAGTGCCCGCGATGTACGGAGCATGTGCCATACGGAACAGCTGAATTTGCGATCAGCTGTTGTGGCGGCGAGACGGCGCCCGCGCACAATAGCCGACGGAAGAAATTTTTCTGTCAGATTGTGCCTGGCGCTGCCGAGGCTTGTTCATGTCGGTGAGGGGCGGATTTGTACATGTTTGGTGTCAGATATTTAAAAGATGGGCACGCCCCGCAAGCATCCAGGAAAAATAGAAAAAAAATAGTTTTGCAGCACTGGCCATCTTTGCAAAATCCGCCTCCATCTTTGCAGCACTGCCCATCATTTAAAAATCCGCCCCCAACATGTACAAATCCGCTCCTCACCGACATGAGCATGCCTCGGCAAGGCCAGGCACAATCTTGACAGAAAAATTTCTTCCGTCGGTTATTGTGCACAGGCGCCTTCTCGCCGTTACAACAGCTGACCGTAAAAACAACTGTTGTGCTGTTCCACACGGCGCATGCGCAGTACATCCTAGGCACTTCTCGATAGCGGGCACTATCTGACAGAACACCAGATTCCGCACGCGCATTCAAATTGCAATGCCCTTGCGATCTGCAGTGGGTGTCAGTGCAAAGTTAACACCACCTCAAACGCAGGTCGCAAATGCAGTGCATTTGCCCACGCTGGATCGCATGGTACAAATGTAACATGTGATCTGGTTGCAGTGTGTTTCCAAAAGTCAGGCATTCACTACTTTTGGTGTGGTGAGGTGTGATTTCAGCCCGTTCAAAATCAATGAAATCACACTGCACCTAACGTCATGTGAATCGTACAGAAAAAAGCTGCGCAATCTTGTGCAGTTGCTAGTGTGAATGGGCCCTAAAATGTCTGTTCCCAAAAGGGAAGAAAGCCAACAAAATTTAGGACAACCTGTCATTTTTACTAGGTAAAAAACTTTTTACTTGCCAGTTAAAAAACTGAATTGGATAATTTAAGGCATTACATCACTAAAGAAGATGAAGTAGGAGGCTTATTGTGGTCACACCATGCTTGAAAATGTGAAAGATGTTAACAATATAATCTGATCAAACATTTATATTTTAGCTAAAAAAACTCTACAGAGTTCAAAACACATAGAGCTCATCACCCATGATCTGTTGGAAATGAGGAAGCTCCTTGCAAAATGAGTACCAAAATAACTGAACAAGGACCATGCTGTGACTTCACAACAGGGTGGATAAAAATTAATGATTTAAAAAATAAAAATAATAATTTTTATTTAAAATTGATTTTTTTTTATTTGTATCAAATGTATTTTAATAAAATGCTTTTGGAGTAAAAATCTAAAGATACTTTTCTATTTAAGATACATTATTAATTTAGTTTATTCAGCACAAAATGGAGCTTAGTTAAGTAGCATGAGGCTGTATATTCTGCAATATTTACATTTTTGGTAAACTCATTTAATGAATCCAAGCTCTGCAAGCTGAGAACATGCATTCACACAATTTCACAGTAACCATGAGATAAAACAAAGTTCAGGAATATTCCTTTATCCCATTGTTTTGCAAATCTATGTACACTACAAACTGTATGAGTTAATCGGTTCCGATATCGCTGTTTTACTAACCTGACAGCGTATTATTCTAAATGTGAAACCTTCATTTTGTTTGCAATTATTAAAGATTCCAGCTACAAGCAAGAATAAGTCCCTACATTTAAAGAGCACCTATCCTTTCAGATCCATAATGGCAGTGCCTGTTAGCGGGCATCCACTCATCTGCTGCCGCCACGTCCCTCACCTTGTTGTGTCACTGCCGCATCACCAGCCATCCCATTAAAGTCAACAGCAAGTCAGAGGAGGAGCCGCTGGGGGACAGAGATGACAGTTGCTCATTAAAAATTGTGATTTAAAATCGGATTTAAATCAAGCATTTTTACCAGTGATTTAAATCGACTTGATTTAATTCAAATCCACCCTGCTTCACAGGCAAATGCTAATCATTTTAGGTGGGACACAGCTGGCCTCTTGGTTCGACTTGTGACAACAGATGTAGAAGCCCACTTAAACCATTAGGTTTCATTAGTGTGAAGCAGTCAGGCTTACTAAAAAAAATATCCAGACCACTGACCCTACTCATCATTCTGGATCTCCACCAGCCCCCCTGCACAGTCACAGCTAGAGTGCTCCCATCAACAATATCCACTCTACTAAAAAAAAGCATTTTTATTCCTGTGCTGCAGTTGTAGATTTTCCCTCACTTCCGGTTTTCATGAAACACCTAAAAGCTGAACTCCAGGCAAACTAATAAATACACAGATGAAATACAAACATGGGAGCTGTTTTACCTAACAATTGCTCCATTTGTATCTCGGTCCGTTGTATATTGGCCATTTCTCGGTCACATCTTTGTATCTTAGTTATAACATTTGTATCTTAGTACATCCAGAGATTTACACATTCCTGCCTTGCAGTGAAAGAGATCTGACTTTTCCATGCTGAAGTTAAACTAGAAATAATTCCCTGAGCCGTGAAGTCACCCACCAGCTTTCAGTTTTCCATCTGTAGTCAAGAGGGTAGGAAATTCCCTCCCACCAAGCCTCTCATGGACACACAGCGGACTGAGCTGTGCAATCGCGTGATCACATAGTAAGGTGTTTACACTGATTTATTGCAAAGAGCATGTTTATCAGTAGCGGCAAGGCTTTGCTCTATCATTCAACTTTATCCTCCTATCAGCAGATTCCTTGTTAGCACATGAGCTCTACAACACTACTTAATGGCTTCTTCTTCCTCCCCTCTAGTCTGAGCTCCTCTAACATGTAATTGCAAGAAGATGATACCAAGTCAAACTCAGGTATTTACTAAGCTTGCATTTAAAAATTCATATTAATAAATACACAGCTGCATTAATATTTGTAATGTGTATGCCTGGATTTCAGCTTTAACAGTAGTGTTTGCACAATCTCTCTGTCCATTTTTTTTTTTTTTTTTTTTTTTAACTGGTTTCTTTGAAACCTCAGCTGACTATACACTAATGCCACGTACACACGACCGGATTTGCCGTCAGAATAAAACGCAGAAGGTTACTCCGACGGAATTCCATTCAAGCGGTCTTGCCTACACACGGTCAACCCTAAGTCCGACCAAACTCCGACCGTCCAGAACGCAGTGACGTACAGCACGTATGACGGGACTAGAAAAAGGAAGTTCAATAGCCAGTAGCCAATAGCTTCCATCTCGTACTTGCTTCAGAGCATACGTCATTTTTGGTCCGTCGGAACAGCATACAATCGGTTTTTAGAACATGTTCTATTTCTAGATCCGTCAGAATTTTCAAAAAAAAAAGTCCGATGAGGCACACACACGTTCGGAATATATACGATGAAAAGCTTCTGTCTGACTTTTTCTGTCGGACATTTCGCTCGTGTGTACGCGGCTTTATAGATTTGTATTTTTTATTCAGCCTGTATGCAAAAAAAAATCCAAACAATTCCTCCAGCTACACTATACAGTGAAGATGGAGAAATCCCCTTGCTGGGATGTTTAATTTTGACAGCAAGTCCCACTTTTTAGCCAACAATATTCCAATTGAGAGATGTTGGGCGGAAGGCAGCTGACAAGGCCACCTACTGAGAAAATTTTGGCTGGTTCATCAGGCACCAGATGAAATGTATACAGTGGCGTTCAATCACGTAAGGAGAGATACGATAGATTGTAAGCTATAACCAGCAGGGCCCTCCGATTCCTCCTGTATTAAATTGTATTGTAACTGTACTGTCTGCTTTAATGTTGTAAAGCACTGTGCAAACTGTTGGTGCTATATAAATCCTGTATAATAATAATAATATACAGTGTATGGCCAACTTTAAACAAGTTATTGCTGGTTAACTACCTTGCAAAGGGAGTGACAGTTACAGCAAGCTACTACACATCTTTCAGAAGATCCCGAGCCTTGAAAAGGCTACACAGCATATGCTTACAAAATGTGAGAAAACCTTTACATAGCACGTTTTTCTACTTGTCAGATACTTAAGTCTTTTTTTTTTTTTTGTTAAAGCTGAGTTCCACCCAAAAATGGAACGTCCGCTTTAAGCAATCCTTACCCCCTTACATGCCACATTTGGCATGTCATTTTTTTTGTGGGGGGGAGTGGGTACTTAGTTTTGACAGGCATTTCCTGTCCCACTTCCTGCTTTGGTCACCTCGCCGCCTAGGTGACTCCTCTTCTCCCACTAGGCGGCCCCTCCCTCTCTGCAATCTTCTGGGACATGTCACAGGTCCCAGAAGATTGCCCGGCCACAAAGAGAGCTCAGCGCGACTCGGACATGTGCAGTGTGCACCCGGCTGTGAAGCCGCAAGCTGTCACAGCTGGACCGTGGGACAGGTGAGTGTCTGTTTATTAAAAGTCAGCAGCTACACTTTTTGTAAACTTACAAACAAGTAGAACTCCGCTTTAAACATAACAAAAATGTTATATGCATAAATATACATTGCACTTGGTATTTACATTAACCAGCCATTAGTTCATAAATCACATTCAAACCAAAAAATAATTGATATGCAAGTCCCGTAGTGCTTATAGGAGAATAAAGTGCTCATGCTCATAAAATTCAATGAAGAACAGGTGCTCCACCTGGATGTACACTCACCATGGGTATGGACCACCTATCTCTAGTGTGGTCACTTGCGCTTATTGAGTAATTCACCCCTCTGTGATGTCTTTGGTGGCAGGCTGCTATATGGGTTAATCCTCAAGTAAAAATTAGTGAAGAAACAGTGGAGGGATAACGCAGTGTAAAACCGTAGGATTTATTCAGAGGTAAAAACAAAGCAAAAGGTAGATAAACTCACATTATATAATTTTTATCTCACTTTTTATAATTTGTACGATCTGTGATGCCAAGATTTAATTAAAAAAAAAAAAGTGTTATATTTACCTTCTCTGTGTAATGGTTTTGCACAGAGCAGCCCAGATCCTCCTCTTCTCGGGTCCCCGTTCGGCACTCCTGGTTCCTCCCTCCTATTGTGTGCCCACACAGCAAGCATCTTACTATGGGGATACTCGGGCCAAGCCGCAGCTCCCTATGTCCATTCAGACACTGAGCCGTGGCCTGGCCCCGCCCCTCTCTCACCTCAGTGGTTCACTGAGTTTGATTGACAGCAGCAGGAGTCAATGGCACTTCGCTGCTGTCTCAGCCAAGAAGGAGAGAGCATCTCGGACAGCCGAGTCTCTCCTGTAACATTGCTGGATCAAGGTCGGCTCAGGTATGTATTGGGGAGGGGGGGGGCAATTACGCATTACGATTTAAAAAAAAAAAAAAAAACAACAACCTTCTGCCTTTACAACCACTTTAAGATGTTCATTCATCAAGGCATTTGATTCATTATGCCAACTGATTTAGTGAGATTTGTGTGCATGTTTTTTCATTTTCAGAATCGGTTGGCTTGAACACCTTGTGTTCATTCATTTATTTATTTTCTAACATTATATCATACATGTCATAATAAGAACACTACTGTGAGTCAGTTAAATGCATTATGATTACTGCATGGTAACCATGCTACACTTTTTAGACCTTGAATCCTACTTTTTAAATAATTAATATTTGAACAGTAATGCCTCGTTTCCACTGAGCGGATCGGTTCGGTTCGGTACAGTTTGAATGGCCTCGAATGGTCCGGTCTATTATGGTGAGCGTTTCCACTGCAAGTGGGACCACAAGGGGGCCATACAGGGTTTAGAAAAAATGCTAGTGTGATGTCATATTTGTGCGACAAGAAACCTGAGAATCGACAGCAATGGAGATCATCCAGCAGCTCATCTTTTCTCTAGTTGCCTTTTGGTTCTTCATATTTAAAAATCATACCGCACTGTATGAGAGAAGGTTGCGAGTGGCAATGAGAAACACAGCAGAAAAGAAAAGAAAACTTCTAGCTTGGATATGTAGCCGAGAGGAGAAGTACACCTTTATGCGGCAAAGACAAAGACAGCGCTATAGGGTAAGCAAACTACCTACCTGACACACACACACTGACCTACCTACCTGACACACACACTGACTTTCCTACCTGACACACACACTGCATTACCTACCTGACACACACACTGACCTACCTACCTGACACACACACTGACCTACCTACCTGACACACACACACACACACACACACACACACACTGACTTTCCTACCTGACACACACACACACTGCATTACCTACCTGACACACACACTGACTTTCCTACCTGACACACACACACACACACTGACTTACCTACCTGACACACACACTGACCTATCTACCTGACACACACACACACACACACTGACTTTCCTACCTGACACACACACTGACCTACCTACCTGACACACACACACACACACACTGACTTTCCTACCTGACACACACACTGACCTACCTACCTGACACACACACACACACACTGACTTTCCTACCTGACACACACACACACACTGCATTACCTACCTGACACACACACTGACCTACCTACCTGACACACACACTGACCAACCTACCTGACACACACACACACACTGACTTTCCTACCTGACACACACACACACACACTGACTTACCTACCTGACACACACACTGACCTATCTACCTGACACACACACACACTGACTTACCTACCTGACACACACACTGACTTACCTACCTGACACACACACTGACCTACATACCTGACACACACACACACACACTGACTTTCCTACCTGACACACACACACACACACACTGACTTACCTACCTGACACACACACACTGACCCACCTACCTGACCCATTGACCCACCTACCTGCCACACTTACCAAGAATAAGGAAAAATGTATATGTTGTATGAATATTTTTTTTATTTTATGATCTGTTACCATCTGTGTTTTTTATTTTTTTAGATGCTTCTCCTCTTGGCAAAGCAGCGCCACCGACCAGTCATTTGGGCTCTTCCCCGCGCCAATGAGTGGTGGGATGTGACCGTCCCGGGATTCACACACACACAGTGGGTGCACAACTTCCGAATGTCTGAGGAAACCTTCTCTTACCTTTGTACAAAGCTACGTCCAGCCATGGAGAAACAAAACACCAACTTCAGAGCTAGTTTGCCTGTGAGGAAAAGAGTTGCCATTGCACTGTGGAAGCTAGCTACCAACAGTGAATACAGAAGTATAGGTCATCTTTTTGGTGTCAGTAAATCCTCTGTGTGCCGGTGTGTGCAGGACTTCTGTAAAGCTGTCTGCACATTGCTAGCTCCTGAATTAGTACATTTTCCGGACAGGGAAAAACTTAAAGACATGGCTGACTACTTCGAGAACAGGTGGGGCCTTCCACAGTGTGTTGGTGCTATTGATGGCTCACACATACCAATAATAGCACCACAGGAATACCACACTGACTACTTTAATAGAAAAGGCTGGCATTCCATCATCCTCCAGGGAGTAGTGGATGGAAAAGGACTGTTCTGGAATGTGAATGTAGGAAAGCCTGGGAGTTTGCATGATGCCCGGGTTCTAAGATTGTCCACATTTTGGGATTGGGTTGGCCAGGGAGGCCTGTACCCTGTGTGCACTAAGAACATTTGTGAGGTGAATGTTGGCTATTATGTGCTCGGGGACTCTGCCTACCCTTTACAAAATTGGCTCCTGAAACCATTTCCTGACAATGGCCGCCTGACACCAGAACAACAAACCTACAACAAGAAAACATCCAGGGCACGGGTTGTAGTGGAAAATGCTTTTGGAAGACTTAAGGGTAGATGGCGGTGTCTTATGAAAAGGAATGACAGTGACATTAAACTTGCCAAATCCATGGTGCTAACTTGCTGTGCTCTTCACAATCTTTGTGAAAGTCATGGAGAAGACTTCCACCAGGATTGGAATACAGATTCAGAAGAGCCAGTAGTGATAGCAGCACAGGATATGGAAGAAGAGTGCAGTGAAATACGTCAGGCTCTGATGCGGCACCTCAATGTTTAATTTCCTTAAATTCTTTTTTACAAGTTTTAATAAAGTATTACTGTATTGTTAATAAAGTATTACATTAAATCAGACATACTCAAAAAATTCTCTCATGATTTTTATTTCACAAAAAAAAATTTCTATATATTCTAGAAAGTTAAAGTGTGAAAAATATATTTAAAAATAAGCTTTTTTTCTATAAAAACTTTACTTAAATGTTTTTTTTAATGAAACATGTACAAGTGTACAATTCTGTGCTGCATGAAAGGCCCTACTATCTGGGTGGTAACCTGGGATCACGACTGGCTCCAAGCACTTGAACAAGCTGACCAAGGACACCAAGGAAGGCCTGGTTGAAGGTAGACAACTGCTCCATCTGCTGCCGGGCGATTTCTGCCTCCTGGCGCATAGCTTCCTGTGCATCCTGACGCAGTGCCTGAAATCGCCTCTCAGAAAGGTTCTCAATCCTTTCCAGCTGCCTTTCCTCTGATGCCCGCATATCCTCCATGACTGTGCGCAGATCCATCTGCAACCGTCTCCTTTCACCTGTAATATACAAAAGACCAGAATAGTTTTTGGAAGCATGAGTATGACCACTGTAACCCCCTTTCTCATCTACCCCACCAGACTGTACCCCCTGCTTTCCTGTCCCACCTCTGTTACCCCTGACATTCTGCCACAACTCTGTTACCCCTGCTCAGCTGCCCCGGCAATACACCTCCTTTCACATCTGCCCTACTGCTCTTATGTCCACTGCTGAAGCCCCTTCTCATCTGTTCCACCACTGTACCCCCTGCACATCTGCCACACTGCTGAAGCCCCTTCTCATCTGTTCCACCACTGTACCCCCTGTACATCTGCCACACTGCTGATGCCCCTTCTCATCTGTTCCACCACTGTACCCCCTGCACATCTGCCACACTGCTGATGCCCCTTCTCATCTGTTCCACCACTGTACCCCCTGCACATCTGCCACAATTCTGATTTATTTTAATAAAATGCACAATTGCAACTATCATCATGTCTTACCAGTGTGCCGGGGTGCATTGGGCGTACTCTGTGGTTGGCTACTCTGTGATTGGCTACTCTGTGGTTGGCTTGAGGAAATAGTACTGGTGCTGCTGAAAGAGGTTGAAGGTCCATCGTCGTTTGATGCATCATTGGGAACTCCATCACTTGTTTCTGCAAATGCACATATGGTTAAATATATATTTTTAAATGGTTAGCAGAGCAAAATCCTATGTATAATAAAAAAAAAAACTCACCAAAGGGGTCTATCATGGATTCGAGCATTGAAGTTGCAGAGTCCAGACCTCCCTCCCTGCCTTGGTTTGCTGGCCTATGACCGTAAATGGCGTCCATGGCGTCATACCACTTCCAAGTTCTCCGACTGTTTCCACTACGGCTGTTGTCGTCCTTAAATTTTTTATATTGGCCTTTAAGCTTCTTAAGCTTTGCCCTACACTGACCCGACGTGCGTTCAAATCCCTCGGCTGCCATCCGCTGAGAAATATCTTTGTACACCTTTTCATTCCTTACTGATCCATCAAGCTCACTCTGAATAACGCTGTCACCAATTATGCTAAGGAAAGTAGATAGTTCCTGTGATGACCAAACACGGCTGTTGTTAGCAGGCATCCTTTTCCTTTAATTCTCCTTTTATGCATGTGTTTGAGGCGCTTTCCTCTGACATCATCAGAGCACAGCAGAGGGTTTTGTGACAGCCAATCAGTGGAAAAGATCGTATGACGCCGGTAACTCCGCCCTAAGCGAACCGTTCCGTTTTCTATGGCCCCACATCTGAAGCAGGACCCTGAATGGAGCGGTACGGTTCGTTTGTATGGCACGCTTTCGTAATGGAAACACCCAAAATAGCGTACCGTACCGAACCGAACCGAACCGATCCGCTCGGTGGAAACGAGGCATAAGTTTACCGTTACTTGTTACTGTTCCCAGGGAGAGATCATGAAGTGCCTCAAATGTGGTTCTTGACTAATTTAACAACCATGTTTTGGCACAGTGGCTTTAATATTTTTGAGTCAAGTCCCATCAAGTACACTATCTATACGGTGTTTGTATGTTCTTCTCGTGTGTGTACAGTATATGTAAATTTGCTGCGCATATTAGCTGCCTAGGGAGTTGAGTCCTTTATAAAGCTCACCCAACTTTGTTGCATTCATTGTTACCATTAGGCATTAATATGGCATGCATGCTGATCTTTATAGTTTAAACCCAAAATATAGCAAAATGAGAATATAAAAAGCCACAGGCTTGTACAGTACAGGCAAGGAGGTCATTATGCCTCCGGTCTTGTAACCCTAGTTTAGGACCTTTTGCTAATGAGCAGAAAGAGTGGATTAAGCCAGAGGCCTGCCTGACCTTTCTACCACCTTCCAGGAACTTATGTCTATTTAAAAGGTTTCTGTGCATGCAGAAGTATACGTATACTCTGTAGTGCTCAGAGTTCATTCTAAGATGGAGATCATTTCTAAGCTGTACTTCTGGACAACAAAATAGCATTAAAATAAATTCTGCACTTCAGAAAGTGGGTTATTTTAGCTAAAGAATTGCAATGGTTTTAAAAAAGAGGCAGCAGAACAACTACAGTTGCATGGTTTAAGCTTAGCTTTAGGCAATGCAGTTCTTGGTCTATTTATGTGCATAGTTTAAGAGGAGGAAATATCATATATGCTCTGATATTAGGATGTCCAAAACAAAGAAATAAAAATCACACACAATAGCACAGTAGTGGTCATTTAATATTTTACTCTACTGGGGCGAATAGGGCACACATTACCAATACTGGGTAAAACAAAATATGTTAGGCTGGCCACAAAGAAAACAAATCATTAAACTCATTGCAGAGGTTTTCCAAATACTGAAAAACCTCTACCTTTTGATTTTTGAGTTGTTGGCATTTATTATTGCACCAACCCTTTTTGCCACAAGCACTGCTTGCATCTGTTAACCTTTTTATGGGGAAGTATGGGGCTACCCTTTCAGGTGTAGTCACTCATGTAAGGCTTGGATGAATATAACTTTCACACACTGACCACAGGATTGGAACAAACAAAAACAGAAAGATTTAAAAATACCGGTACTTGGTTCTTAGTATGAACTTGTGCAACAATACCAGTAGTTTACATATACTAAATACACTTACAGTAACATTATTTTGACTATTTGACATTCTACTAGGCAGCAATTGAGTTCAAGATTGTTCTAATCTGAAAGCATTTTGCCACAATTGGCCTGATAAATGTTGCTAACCCCTGACAGCTATGACACATGGCCTCAGGTTTAGAAGTATCCGCTGTATTTCCACTCAACTGCGTCTGCATAGTTCCAATGCCATCATCACTCAGTAGAGCTAATGGTGCAGGGGTAGGGGAACCACTCCTCTCTCAATTAACCAATATTCTGTTTTGATTAGCTAAAGAGTCATCTTACACTGATTACCAGTCTAAGAGGGCACTTTTTTAGTTTACCTTTTATATTGCACTGTAAATTATATACTCTGGACTGCTACACTTTGTAAGCCGTACCATACAATACATATACTTAACTACATTGTTCATTGTCCCAAAAGTTGCTGGTTGCTATGCAGGCTTTGAATATCTGAACAAAGGGCTCACTTAAGGTAAGCTCAGACAGACAAAGTGTCAGCTCCGTGTCCATATTCTGTGTGCTGAAAAGCATGTGTAGTGAAAGTTTGTTTAAAAAAAGTGATCCACTGTTGTAAGGTTTAATTGCATCTGTGATACTCTAGCTCGGTACATAGTAATTAGGGAAATTTTGCAGACCCATATTATTAAACCATGCCCACTGTTCAAAGAGATGTGGCCACATGTCACAGCATTCTTCTTTTGGGGTCCCCAAGGGTGCCCCAGATCTTGTATAATGATAGCAACTTCTCTGCTTAGCCCAGATAAAAGTGCTAATTAACAGTATTAGTACCTGGTCACACCTTAGCATTTTTATTTTTGTACAGTGGATGTTTGATGTATTTTAACCCCTTCGCGCTGACAGCACGCCGATAGGTGGCCTCACTGGACTGGGCTTTTTTCCGTGGGTCCATATATCTGCTGCACAGAGCGCTCCCAGCACAGAGACCGGGGTCTTAGTGGGAGCCCTGAGTACCGTACTATCGGCACCCAGATCTCCCAGTTCAGGGTCACCTGATCACTGCAATAGCCTCTGATTGGCCAGCACAGTAATCAGTCACTGTGAAGCCGACCCTGTGTTTTTCTCTCTCTCTGTGAATGGAGGGGAGAGAGATGCAATGTATCTCTCTCCCTCCCTGCAGAGAAAAAAAAAATAAAATAAAAAATAGCTAGATCAAGGTTTCTCTGTGCGATCCCACCAGCATTCTCTACCCTCCGTCAGTCCTATCAATAACTTTTAATTTCCCCCACACTTTCTCCTTGCCAGTGGGTGGAGTCAAGCTAGGCTGCCAATGTAGAGTATCAGAGTTTTCCTCTCCATTTGTAACATCCTATCAGCAGGGCTGCCATTAGCAATCACGGGCCTGGAACAGACTACTTAGGTACACAGAGGAGAATTATGAGGCAGCATGTGGGTGTGTCAAAATGTGTCAACAGTGAGGGTGGCTTAAAACCTATGCCTACATACAGAGGACAGGGATCAGAGAATGTAATGTACAGAGTGCAGGTGTAGGCGTCAGGATTGCATACCACACGGAGTGCAGAGGTCAGGAATACATAATATACAAAGCACAAAGGGTCAGGAGAGTATAAAGCACAACATGCATGGTCATCTACATGTCTTTAAAGGTTCAGCAATTGCAGTCAGATAATTCTGCTCCCTTTAAGGTCTCTTTCACATAGGCAGTCAGGGAGCAGTAATAACAGGTTGCTGAACCCCAGTTTTACTGCGTCTGGCCACCCACCTAAAGTCTAAACAACAGCTGGAGGCGGCTGTTCACATGCTGTGGCTGCGCCGCTTTGCATCACTGTCGCAAAAACATTAACGCACATTAACAGTATTATAAACTGCCGTTCGGCAAAAATAAGAGGCATTTCTGGGGCAACAGGACCACCTTCTGCACTACAGGAAGCTAGTGGGATGAAGATATTATTTGCATTGATGGACAGCACACTATGTTTACCCATTGGCTGTGGGGGCAACAGAAGGCAGGGCAACCTGTAGCCTGCATGCTTTCAAACTGCCCCCCCCCCACCCACCTTCTCAGCAAATGGGTAGCTGAAGCTCCCTTCTGCAAGGTAGAAAAAAGAGAGTATACAGCCCCAGCAGATGAAAGGTTATATACTAGCCTTGCTGCTGGGCCCTTGATGGGTTTGGATCCCCCCCGACCCACCCTTATCTACACCCTTGGTCCACAGGTAATTAGACCTATGGCACCTAGCTGTCAGCTTAGGATGAGCTTAGAAATAATTAAACTTCCAGAAGATGTGTATTATAATCTTTTTCTGAAAGGCATATGGTAAAATGTGTAAATTTTTTTATGGTCTGCTGTAATAAAGCCATTGCAAATGTTTTCTTTAGCCAACAGCTCCCACACCTACTGATTAATTAAAGATGCTGAATCCAGCAGCTAGTGATCCTGACTGAGCTCTTTCAAAAATCTCCTACATGACCCTGGATGTATCTCAGGTGGTGGGAGAAAAGTTGGCTAGGTTCATACCATGCAGAGTCAGCCTGAAGAGATGATTTTTAGCTATGCTGTAACTACTGTATATCCTTTTACTGCATTTTCAGATCGCCATCCTGCAAAATGATATATATGGACAGAATAATTGTTGGGAAAATAAAAGCCAGGTGTGGGACTGACCTGCATCGACTTTTTTTTTTTTTTTTTTTTTTAGATAAAAGAAAATAGGCCATCTATCTTTAAAAGTCCAGAGAGAAAGATTGCTTCCAAAAAAACAACGTATGGAATATGCCTAAATATTAATTGAACTGGCAAAGATTGAGACTGCTATCACGGACCTATCCTCCTGGAAATGCTAGTTACTTGGTGGTTATGCTGATTTACTGAATTCAAATATTTGTGAGCCAATGACTTGGAACAAGTATATAGATCAGGATTTCCGATTTCATTTTCTTCACTGGATGCATGCTTGTTCAGGGTCAAGTATTCAAAATGCTTAAGACTGAGACAGCCAGGCAACATAAAATTTGAGAAGGAGTTCAGCAATGGTAGTCCACATAGCTCCCTCAATATAGGTTTCCCTTAAAGAATAGACTGCGTTGAAAAAAGAAAGTCAAGGTACAGTAAAAAAAAAAAAAAAGGGAAGAAAAATGAAGCCTGCTGTAGCAATAAGGGATTAAACAAGTTAAGAGCTATTTTTTTCTGCTTCCAGTTTGAAGTACACATAACCTACAGCATTTACAAATCCTTCACACAACAGTCAACTACAGTGCCTAGACGTCCTCTGGGATCAGATAACTCACTGCCGCCTACACATCAGCTATCCTTCCAGCACAACCAGCAGCAACAATTCACAGGACACCTGCAGATCAGGTCAAAGTGACACTTTCAACTTGATTAAGACAAAAATTTGCAATTATGGAGCATTTCCATATTAAGTAAACAATGAAAAATATTATATGATCACATGGATCCTAATGACAGAGAGTTAGCGATTCCTTTAAAAAACAAGTATAACAAAGCAGGTGAGAACTATATTTAGGCAACTTTAGAGGCTGAATTATATGCTGCATCAAAAAGCACAATATATAGAAGTATATGAAACAGTTACGATAATCAGCACCAAGGGTCCATAATCTGCTTGTAATAGCCACTCATTTTGCTTCCTTTGTTTTGTTTCTCAAGAGCAAACTTGCTCACACACAGAGCTGCAGTCACTTCCAATTTTCCAGGAAGCTGTGAAGGTCAATTGGCTCAGTTCACAAACACCAGATGTAGCTAAGACAGGTAAATGTGGCAATCTTTCACTGGTCACTTTGACTGTACTCCACAATGCTCAGATCTCAACAGAAGAAATAAAATAGAAAATTAACCACTGCGCTACCTAAACCTAAACACAGTCAAAGTAAAACAGACATTTCAGCTCCAATGCCATCTGATTGCTATTAAAAAAGGTTTTAGGGATGAAGAAAAATTCCAGGCGCATTCTGAATCCACAGCTTCCAGACATGTGTAATCAGCTCTATCCAATAAAAATGTGTACTTTTTCCACTGCCGAAACTCTACACGGCCTGGAATTTGTGTTGTCAGCTCTGCTCTTGTCTCTTAATGATCAAGTGTTCTGTATACAGGTTCGGGAAAATGATCGATCTAGCATTTATAAACTGGATTACTTTATGAACTTGCTTTATATTTGCTGCCCCTTTAGGGAAATAATAATTTGAACTAGTTTATATATATGTATATCAGATGCCTGTTTGTACCATTGTTTTGCATTTTGTCAAATAAATTAAATAACTGGAAAGCATACGGTATGGTTTTGACAGTTAAGACAGACAACCCCAGGTCAGAAAAGGTTAGTCATTTTTGTCAGATTAGAGATGATTGAAAAACAAGGTCCAGCCTCACAGTTCAGAACAGATGTATGGGTATGGACTGTACAATCACTACACAGCAAAAAAGCAAACTAGCTGAAAAAACAATGTTTGCACAGTCAGACTACTTCCTAATTTTTCCTTTTACAAGAACCTGAGAGGAACATGCTGTAAAGGTTGTTTTGAGACAAATAGAAAAAATAAAAAAACAATATATCTGAAGATCCTTAGCAGAGTAAAATGACAGGGTCTCAGTATACATAGTCTCCAATCAACACACAGGAGTTTCCAGCCTTCCAAGAAATTCCTTTAATAGACAAATTCTCTACATAGGGGTCACTTCATGCAGCATCAAAAAATGAACACTGGTTGCAACATCTGTGGCTTCACTGACTTTCCTCTGCCTTTGTCAGCTGATTTCTCTTGAGGGACCCCCTGCCTGATATAAGCAAAGCCCTAACTTCATTTTATTTTGCTTGAAAGAATTAGACATGAAGTCAGGTAAAAAAAAATTCTGTACTAAAAAATATATTTTCTTCAAATCCCTTCAGAAACATAGGAATCCAGCAATTCTCAAACAGTCATGAGGTTTAGACACTGATAAACACAAACAAAATTAAACCAGTCCCCATATAACCCCACCTCCAATCGTCATGCTTCCAGCTTTGTGAGCAAATACAAAATAGAGATAATGACACAGACTCAAAGAAAAAGAGAACATTTCTTTATTGTCCATTGAGGTGAGCAGTCATTCACTAACTCTGAAAGAGTTGGGACACCCAAAAAGCAGTCCAACTGAGGGGTGTAATGCAGCCACTGAGAAGTCCGATATATATGGAGATCATATGCCTTAATAAGGGCAATTTGAATAACAGGCCAAGCAAAATATGGGCAATTCCATGAGCAAGGGGAGGGCTCTAGGGATTAAACTGATGCTCCAGAGTAGGACAGGTGACATTCACTAAAGAAAAGCTGTCACTTGAAGAGTGATGAGCCTTAACCAGTAATAGAGGACCAACTAACACTACTTATAACAGATGAAAGAAAGACACACCACCTGAATGGAAGAAAAACAGATTGTACTGGGAAAAATGATCCCTAAAGAGAAGTTTAATAGGCATATTATGTCCAAATTAAGACCAGCAGGTCAATAAATAAAAAATAAAAATAAAAAATAGCAGGAGGCTTAAGTTTAGCATTTCTAACCCTTAACGTCAAGGGTAAGAAGCTCTGACAGAGATGGCTACACCAAAAGAAAAAAAGAAGGCTCAAGCCTATCATTCCTAACCCTTAAATTCAGGGTAAGGAAGGAGCAAGATAAGAAGAAGTTACCTGATCAGAAAGCCAATCTTCAAAACAAAGCGATGGTTATTGGATTCCTTGTAGCATAACAATTCTGATTGTTGGAAGGTAATGAGCCACAAGACATGTGGAAACTAAGGATTGCTAAACCTGAATCCTCTTAAAGCCGAATGCACACAAAGAGCAGGAAAAAATAGGGTATATTGTAATCCAGACTGGGAGTTAGCTAACACCAAGATAAAGGAAGAAAAAAAACAAAAAAAAAAAAAAGAAAAAAAAAGGAGTTCTTCCAACCAAATAGCCAAGGTAGTTCCTGAGGATTTCTAGACCAAATCTCAATCCTGAGTAGCCAATTACGCACTATGCATGTCTCCAAGAATCATATAACCTAGTAGTACTAATAGGGCATTTTGACTGAGCATAAAATAAAGAAAGGGATCTAAGAAGACTTCCTCAGAAGACTGTAGCTTAGCTAGAAAGCAATCTTCCAGTGACTAGGGCCCCCCCAAGGTTTCTAGAATTAAAAAGGAGGTTAGAATTCTGATTTAAAGCATTAAAAATAAAGCTTAAGAATTTTGAAATGGTGTTTAATGAAAAAGACAAAAAAGTGGTGCATAAATAATAGTTACAGAAAAAGATACTGTAAAAAAAATAAGCAACAATAAAAAGAATGGGGATAAAAGTGAATAACCTTAATCCTTTGCTTGGTCTGTGGTCCCTACAGAGTCTAATACAATGTAGCATAAGTCTGGTCCTGGGAAGGTTACTGGTCCTCAGAGTCATATTTCGCATGGGTGCATTGTTTCAATGGCAAAATGAAAGCTGCTGCCGTTTACAGCAGCTTTTATTTGAACCGGCTAGAGGTGTTGCTGAGCCCACTTCACCCAATCAAAAAGGGTGTGGGATCCGGTGGCTAAAGTGTCTGACAAAACTTCATCCTCCACACCTCTTATGTCGCTTTTCTAATGAGATTAACATTCCTGGACGACAATATATACAGCCAGGCAACCAACATTGGAAGGAAAAGAGCCCCAAGGTTTGTGGAAACTGAAGGGTGCTAAATCTGAATCCTCCTACATGCAAACCCACACCCTAAAAGTTGGAATAATGAGGGTATATTGTAATCCAGACTGGAGTTAAGGAACACCATGATAAGGAATAGAAAACCTTTTCAACCAAATATCAGAGGGTGTTTTTGAAGTATTATAGACCTCAATTAAATCCTGACTAGCCAATTGTCCACTGTATGCAAGAATCCTAACCTATAGGTATGAACATTGTGCTACTAATAGGAATGTTTGACTGACACAGCATAGAACAAACAAAGGGCTCTGAGCTGACTTTAGCTCGGCTAGAAAGAGCTACTCCCTGCTGACCAGGAACCAAAAAAGCCTCCAGATTTAAAATATCTATGATAGGTTAAAGCTGCAGCAAGATCCCATCAAGCCCTGGCTGCTGACCCTCCAGTAATGAATAGTTCCCGGCAAGCAGGAAAGGGAGGGGGGAAATGAGGTGCTGAACACTCACCCATTATGGAGATCACCCATTGAGTAGATTCTTAAAACCAGGCCACGGTTTTAGGAAAAAGTGTGCAAGCACTGACAGTACTTTTATTGTTGTCCAGCATAGGGAACAAGTCACTTGTTGCAGGGAGAGATCCCTAACCTTTCCAAAAGGTGAAGGCTCTGCAACACCCAGCAAAAGTCAGGTCAAAACACTGACCCACAGAAGAGTACCCAAACAATTTAAGAACTGTCTGTTCTGAACCAGACTCCAGCATAGGCCTGTGACAATGACACTCTGCCTCACAATGCGTAGAGATTTTCAAGCTCATGGGATAACAATCTGAGCACCAACAGACAGAGTGATCTCTGGGAGTTGGTTAACTCTGCAGTTAAATCTTCATACACACACAAGCAATAGCCAGCAAGTGTTTAAATGGAAACCATACACCATTCACAGTAACTCAGCGCTATACTGACAGTTAGGAACTGTCTAACAACTAGTGCCACTCCACGCAGAGAAAAACTGTTTAAAATAAGTTAAGCTTTCCATAAAAATGTAAGAATTCTTAAATTCAGATTTAAAGCATTAGAAATAAATTGTTTAATGAATATTGTTTAATGAAAAGACAAAAGTGCTGCAAAAAAATATTTACAGAACAAGATACTATGAAAATAAGCAATGGTAAATTAAATGGTAATAAAAGTGAAAGACTCAAATGTTTTGCTTGGTCTTTGGTTGCTACCCAGTCTGATACAATGTAGCATTAGTCTTGTCCTGGCCCTGTCACTGGCCTTCAGAGTGACTCTCAGCATGGGTGCATCCTTTAAATGGCTCCAGCTGCCATTTCCAGTAGTTTTTGTGAAGCTTCTACAGGTGTTGCGGAGCCCAATTCACCAAGTCAAAAGGCTGAGGGGCATGGTGTAGGGTGGCTAAAGTGTTTCAATATACTTCAATCCTTTAAAAAACTGAACTTCACACTCTGTCAACATTGACTATTTTTATGCTGTTAGCATTAGTAAACAGATAGGAATGTATATTTACTGGTTTCAACTTTTTTTTTTTTTTTTTAACATTTCTTCAGTTACTTCCTGGAGGGGAGGAGAGGTTTGCTCACACCCTCCTGCCTGCAATGCTGAGCTAAGGGCAGATGGATTCCAGGAAGTAAATGCTACATGAATCATCGGCTCTTACTGAAGATGGCCACGGCTTCAGTAAGAGCCGGGGTTTGTTCAAAGTGAATTCTCAGCAAAATAAAGCATGGAGACAGATGAATGGGTGAGTTTGCTTTGAATATTAAAAATGAAGTAATAGGCATTTTTGGATTGTGGTGCTCATATGCAGTATTATTCTGCTTTAACGTCACTTTTTGTTTATTAGATCAATATTCCTGGATGACCATATTTCACAGTCAGGTAACCAACACTTACAATACACAAAATGGAGCAATGAATTGATAGAGAACGAACATATTTCTTCCATGCATTGCTTCCTCAGAAGGCATACTGTGCCCCTAAAAGCGGGGTTGTTGAGTTTTTATACAACAGATATATTGTTATCAGACATACCAGCCATAGACCATTGGTAAATTGTATTTAGTCAAGGTCTCTTGATATGATGCTCAGCATTGTTCAAGATGCAAGAATTCAGGAAACTCAAAGTGGTTCTAAAGGCAGAAGGTTTTTTATCTTAATGCAGTCCATGCATTAAGATAAAAAAACCTTCTGTGTGCAGCAGCCCTCCTTAGGCTCCATGTACACGGGACGCTGAGGCAAAGTCCTCTGAACAATTTTTTTGACACTTTGAAACTGGCGTTTAAAACGCCCATTTAGCCCCGTTTGCATGCCGCTTTAGCGGCGTTTTACTGCGTTTGCGTCTAGAAGCGTTTAGTTAAGATATCATAAGACCCTCCCCAAGCTCAAAAAAAACAGTATTTAACTATTTCAGCCATTTTGTGAGACCAGAGTGGGTAGCAGCAGCTGAGAAAGCAGCAGTGTACTTGTAGTTAGTTACACGTTGCGGATTGTCCACTTGCCACGTCACCTGCCACAAGTTGCGGATTGTCATTTGCCACGTTACCGGCCACAAGTTGTGGATTGTCCACTTGCCACGTCACCTGCCACAAGTTTGGATGGCTCAGATCACATACACAATGTACAGAGCCAATTGGAGTAACTCTGTACTTTGTGATCAATATGATGACCTGTCACCAGTAATTGTAAATACTGTAGTGTTTACATTTGAAAGCTCTCCCCATTCTCTCAAAACTAAGGAAAGGGGGGGGGGGTGAACATTTATGAATGAATAGATCTGCTGCAGATTCATTGTGAGGAGTTTTAATCGTGGCATTATTTCTTGCTAAACCCTGTCAACCCCCTCTTCTATACATCTCATCTTCATGTCTTCTCTAGGTGACCCTTGTATTAGGCCAGAACTAAATACAAATCTTTTTTTTCCCCTTTTGGATACAGTAAGGGACAGTTATAACCCCTACCAGGTCCCCCCCCCCCCCAATCTGTGCCCCATTGGGGAGATTTCCTTAACTTCCTGCCCCATGTCCAAAAGAAGGAGTGAGGGAAAATTACTCCAACATGAGGGAATCTCTGGTTGTCACCAGATCTATTGTCCCCATTGGAAGATTTCCCCTCTATTATTTTTGGGGCAACCCAAAATTTTGGAAAAGTAAAGACGACGACTCTCTCCAATGGGGGCACAGACACCAATAAAAAAAAAAAATTAAATAAAAGAAACGGTCAGGTGTTCCAATCCCTCTCTACTGTATACAGCCTTTATAGCCTGTAGTTATACTTTAAAGCCTTCATTTCCCTTATCCTGCATATTAACTCCCTCATCTTTATCCTCCAACTGCGTGTGATATGCACATTACCCCTTCACCCTCTCCTCCCTGTGTATGACCTCTACATTTATCATGAGCTTTATCTAGTGCAGCATTTCCAAGCTCTATGATTTACCCCCTCAATATCAGCAAGTTTTTTTTATTTCCAAAAAATCATGACAAACAAATAAATAAATTATGAGGATCACCATGTGTTGTCTACTTTGAAAAATAGGTAATTTTTTGGATGTTTGTACTGTTGAACACCAATCTATCCATTTGGTAGTATATTAACATGAATTACTGGAGCATATGTGGTCTCCTCCAGACCACCAAGCAATAAATCCCATCTCAAAGGGTAAAATCTTCACTACATTGTCTGGAGGGGCTCAGATTATTCAAGGAGTTTTCACTCATTATATAGGAAGGACTTAAAAGAGTGGCTAACATTAGTGTCATCCAATGAAGCTGAATAAGCTTCCAATGAAGAAAACGCCATTCAGAACCAGTATGGTTGCGGGCAAATGTAACCCATAGTAGTGGGACCACCCTATGTGGATCTTTGAGAAGACATTTTGCAACACATAGCAGTGGACAACTTTGTTCAAAGTGAGGTAAGATTTTACATTCTCCCTAATCCTGGCAGCTGATGCCAATGAGAGGCGCAGGTGACCAAGTCACTGCAGGTATTCAGTGGAACGAGATCAGAGAGACTGTTTGGACGTTTCCCTGTAGGCCCCATGTGCTTCCATATGCTGCATATACATTATCTCCCAAAAGTGAGTGCACCCCTCACATTTTTGTAAATATTTTATTATATCTTTTCATGTGACAACACTGAAGAAATGACACTTTGCTACAATGTAAAGTGATTGCACAGCTTGTATAACTGCAAATTTGCTCTCCCCTCAAAATAACTGAAGTGAAAATGTCCAAATTGGCCCCAAAGTGTCAATATTTTGTGTGGCCACCATTATTTTCCAGCACTGCCTTAACCCTCTTGGGCATGGAGTTCACCAAAGCTTCACAGGTTGCCACTGGAGTGCTCTTCCTCTCCTCCATGAAGACATCACAGAGCTGGTGGATGTTAGAGACCTTGCACCCCTCCACCTTCCATTTGAGGATGCCCCACAGATGATCAATAGGGTTTAGGTCTGGAGACATGCTTGGCCAGTCCATCACATATACCCTCAGCTTCTTTAGCAAGGCAGTGGTCGTCTTGGAGGTGTGTTTGGGGTCGTTATGTTGGAATACTGCTCTGTGGCGATGGGAGGGGATTGTGCTCCGCTTCAGTATGTCACAGGACATGTTGGCATTCATGGTTCCCTCAATGAACTGTAGGCTCCCTAGTGCCGGCAGCACTAATGCAGCCCCAGACCATGACACTCCCACCACCATGCTTGACTGTAGGCAAGACAAGCTTGTCTTTGTGCTCCTCACCTGATTGCCGCCACACACGCTTGACACCATCTGAACCACATAAGTTTATCTTGTTCTCATCAGACCCATTAATCCATGTCCTTTGCTTGTCTTGAGCAAAATGTTTGCAGGCTTTCTTGTGCATCACCTTTAGAAGAGGCTTCCTTCTGGGAAGACAGCCATGCAGACCAATTTGATGCAGTGTGTGGCGTATGATCTGAGCAACGACAGGCTGACCCCCCACCTCTTCAACCTCTGCAGCAATGCCGGCAGGACTCATATGTCTATTTCCCAAAGACAACCTCTGGATATGACGCTGAGCAAGTGGCACTCAACCTCTTTGGTCAACCATGGCGAGGCCTGTTCTGAGTGGAATCTGTCCTGTTAAACGGCTGTATGGTCTTGGCCACCTTGCTGCAGCTCAGTTTCAGGGTCTTGGCAATCTTCTTATAGCCTAGGCCATCTTTATGTAGAGCAACAATTCTTCTTTTAGATCCTCAGAGAGTTCTTTGCCATGAGGTGCTATGTTGAATTTCCAGTGACCAGTATGGGAGAGAGTGAAAGCGATAACACCAAATTTAAACACACCTGCTCCCCATTCCCACCTGAGACCTTGTAACACCAACGAGTCACATGATACCAGGGGGAGGGAAAATGGCTAATTGGGCCCAATTTGGACATTTTCACTTATGGGTGTACTCACTTTTGTTGCCAGCAGTTTAGACATTAATGGCTGTGTGTTAAGTTATTTTGAGGGGACAGCATATTTACACTGTTATATAAGCTGTACACTCACTACTTTACATTGTAGCAAAGTGTCATTTCTTCAGTGTTGTCACATAAAAAGATATAATAAAATATTTACAAAAATGCGAGGAGTGTACTCACTTTTGTGAGATACTGTGTGTAGATAGATAGATAGATAGATAGATAGATAGATAGATAGATAGATAGATAGATAGATAGATAGATAGATAGATAGATAGATAGAATTCCGTTTTTTGTCAGATGCCAGTGCCATATATGTATATAATCAATGCACTGTTCATGTCGTCATTAGCCTGCATACAGCTTGCACATAAGATAAATTCCACACATGTGAACATTGTTTGAAGATCTATTCTCTGATCTGTACAGGAGCACAACTGTCAAGGGACCATCTCCTGACTACCTATATAACCCCAGCAATGAACTCATCCAGGCAGATTATTAATGCTACGAAAGAGGACTGCAGGGAGCATGCTCAGTACAAAAACTACATACAGAATTCATGAGAATGCTGAGAAGGTTTTCCAGAGAAAGGCAAACTAAACCTGCAAAAATGTTTAACCAGAATTTAAGGGACATATTTTTGGGAGTTGTATTCACCAAGTTATATTCACCAAGTATGCACATTAAACTTGTATTGAGAAAAAAAAAAGCATGGCCATGTCTGTGCATGTCCAGTGCCTAACTGGTCATAGTACAGAATCTCCATTAATCTTTAAAAGCAAACACACAAATAGTAGGTAAAATAGATAAAAAGATATTAAACTTTTAAAACACAAAAAGCAAATAAAAAATAAATTACGGTATATACCATATTTATATTTCCGGATTTTTTAACCCAACTCATTTTGCATTGTAAAAATTGCCGATTTATCTTGTACAAGAGGTACCTGAAAAGCTCACATCTAGGGGGCGTGGCTTGAGCACAAACGAAATGGCCACTTAAGATAACAGCTCTGCAAGCCGACCGGGGATTAATCTACATTACAGCGGGACACCGCCTCACCGGAGCCCACACAGAGCCTTGCTTCCCTCCGGAGCCTGCTCTGATGACATCCCGCAAGAGGAAGGAAGTTAGGTGCCCTAAAAAGCTGACGGATTTCTTCACAATGCCAGTCACTGAAGGGGAGAAGGGGCAAGATGGCGCCGACTGTGCGAACAGGCAGTCATCCTCCTACACAGATCTGCCAGACTAGGATGCAGGAGATTGGGGTGCGGATCCGACATCCTCACTCATTAGGAGTGCCTCCTCAATCAGCCCGACCCCGGACAGTCCAGCCAAGGCGAGGATGAGGATGGATCCCTCAGCAATGGCCTCCGGCACAGTGAGTACCCATGACTGCACAAACAATATAGGCCTCCACCTCCAATCCTCCATTGCAGCCTTCCCCACAATGGGACAGCCTGTTCTGGACACTACCATGAAGGACATGTTACTGTCTTTACAATCTTCCCTTATAAGTAACTTCTCCACCCTCATCCACAAGTTTTCATCTGAAATTCAAGGAATAGGGGACAGAGTGCTGCACATTGAAAATAAAATGGACGAATGTACCACCACTGTAAATGATCTGATTGATGCATACAAAGATCAATCAGATAACGAGTGGATAAAAAAAAAAGCTCGCAGACCTCGAGGAGAAACGTTAAACTTAGGGGGGTGCCCGAGTCAATACCCCCATCTGACTTGCATAAATATGCCATGATCACTAAATTGCTACCTGACATAACGCCGATTGAATGCACTATCGCATTCATCGTATCCCCAAGCCAAAACACCTGGATGCCTCTGTGCCTAGAGACATTCTAATGAAGATCCATTTCTTCCCCACTAAAGAGCAACTCCTGACAAAAGCCAGATCATCCCAAATGCTCCCAGCACCTTATACCGGTGTGCAATTATATGCAGATCTCTCTAAATACACCTTAAACATGAGAAGGCAAATGAAAATAACTAAAGCACTGAACCACCACAAAATTCCGTAAAAATGGCGCCACCGGGCTACCATAGTGATCACCCAGGAAGGAACAACACACATAGTTTCTGCGCTCATGGAAGGAATTAGACTCCTACACTCGTGGGATATCATACCTGAAATGCCTAGAGACGACTTCTCGTCTTCCTCTAGTCCTCTGACCCAGGGCCTGCCACGGCCGGGAATTTAGAAATTCCAAAGTTAAATGAACCTCCTGCTGAACCAATTATTAACCACGACCATCATCCTTGGTCAGGTTTACAGATATATTCCACCTGTTGTTGAACTCTACCCCACACTTGGTTAGTACTAAATAACCTTTGAGTTCAAGTTTAACCTACTACCTGTCTAATATATGAACTACAGCACGTTTTCGCTTTTTTATTTTCTTTGTCGTTTAGAAACGCCTGTTAGTGTCTTTGGATCGGACACTTGCGAACTTTATTGGTAATACTGTTACCACACCCATAGTCAACCAACTATATACTCAGAGAACTGAGCTTATATACAAGAGCATACAACCTAACTATCTGCTTATCCCAACAACAAGGACCAGCAGCTGAGAGATCTCAGTGCCATAACTACTGCTACCAAGAATCTCCAAGACCCTGGACCAGAACATCTACCGCAGGAAGTCACGAATAATCTCAAAGTCTATTACACCCACCAAACTGACCCCCACTCTTCCATAATCAATGCGAAAGGCCTAAATCACCCTGCTAAAGAGGCCTCTTTGTGGGCTACCGCACAATAGCGACATCATCTGAATTCAAGAAATGCACTTAGCAAAAGAAGCTACCCCATTTTGTCAACACAAGGCGTTCCCACATATATTCAAATCTTGTTACGTAAAAAAAAACAACGAGGAGTGCTTATAGCCATCCGGGACACCCTATCCTTCCAACTACCAAATTGCACCCTTGACCCAGAAGGAAGGAATATTATTTTAAATTGCACTATAAACACCACCCAATATACGATAGCAACTCTATACGCCCCCAACGACCGCTAGATGCCATTTCTTAGAGCGACGATAAAGAAAAAAAAGTCAACGAAACAAGGTCACCTGCTCATCTGCGGTGATTTCAATTTAGTTCCAGACCAGGACTTGGATTCTTCATCAGGACCCAAAAGATTCTCCTCCTCATTGAACTCTTTTCTTATAGGCAATGATTTGTATGATGTTTGGAGGTGTCGTCACACAGAGGAGAGGGATTACACATTCCTTTCCCTTCGTCACAACACTTACTCACATATTGATCTTTTCTTCTCTGACAAAATATTACTGCAAAATGTACGTTCATCTCAAATCCACACCACCACATGGTCGGACCACGCACCTGTTACTATCCAAATTGCTAACACTTCATCAATTCCTAGTTCATTCGTATGGCGCATAAACAACCAAATTCTACAAATTTCGTCCAACACATCTCACCTCCAACAAAAACTGGAGGAATTCTTTGACATTAATACAGGCTCAGTGGCTGACCCAGCAGTCCTGTGGAACGTACATAAATCTTACATTAGAGGATTTTTTATACAGTTGGGCTCAAAACGCAAAACAAAGTGAGGCGCTTTGAGGAACTGACAGCAGCTATCACAGCTGCGGATCTACAAAAAAATAAATAAAAAATGTACACCTCTCTATACTTGCAGTCACAAATATTTTAGCTATGTCAAGACCTTCGATCCTTCCTCCTTGAAGGATTTGAAATTAAGCAAAAACAACTAAAAGGCAGATCCTATGCAACGAGCAATAAAGCAGGTAGGGCAATGGCAGCCGTATCAAAGGCCAACGCATAAAATCCAAAATCAAATACTTATACCACCCCCATTCTAAGGACAAACTAATCAACCCCCATGCAATCGCCAGCTTCCAATCCTTCCTCAACCACATTAAACTCCCCTCACTATCATCTGACCAACTTGCATATCTAAATACCCCTTTCACCGAACAGGAAATCAAACTTTCAATTGAAAAATTACCCAATTCTAAATCCCGAGAATACTTTAAATCATTTCAATCACTCTTAACTCGACACCTATGCAATCTGTTCAACCAAGCTGCGTCCAAATCCTCCTTTCTGAACAATATGCTCTCTGCACTAGTGATAACATTTTATAACATAACAGGTTTCACTAAAGGCCGGCAAACGTCAGACGCAACAAGAAGATCAATTAATGTTATCCACCACGCGACTGCAACTGGAACGCCTTCTCTGCTTCTATCTTTAGATGCAGAGAAGGCGTTTAACAGAGTAAACTGGAACTACCTTGCCCTGGTATTGAATAAATTCGGATTCGAAGGCCATATCCTCCAAGCCATATAAGCCCTATACTCCACTCCTTCGGCAAGAGTAAATACTTCCAACCTTTTTATCGACACGATTCCAAATCACGAATGGTACAAAACAGGGCTGTCCCCTATCCCCCTTAATCTTCAACTTGGTAATGGAACCCCAAGCTGAGCACATCAGGACTAACCCCTAAATATCAGGCATTGTTGCTAATTCTCGTAAAACCCAAAATAAGACTATTTGCAGACGATGTAATACTAATGCTCACCAATCCCCTATCGTCTCTCAAAGAAGTATATAAATCATTAACCTGGTTCATATTACAAAGCAAACGACACCAAATCATACATCTTTGATATAGGAATTGATGCTGTAAAGAGAAACCTCCTGCAACAATCACTACCATACATTTGGGCAAAAACCAGCATCTCATATCTAGACATCCAACTTACTAGATCCGTCAAAACACTTTTCCAACAAAATTACCTCCCCTTCGTACCAAACTAAAACAAGATCTACAACAAGCAGCAAAATAGGAATTCTCCTGGATGGGTAGACTAGCTGCATTTAAAATGATTCAACTCCCACAAATCCTAGATTTCTTCAGAACGTTAGCAATCCCGATCCCAGCAAGTTACTTTAAATCTCTACAAACCCTATTCTCAAAATACGTTTGGCAGGGGAAAAAAATCCAGATGTTCCCACTCCACCCTAATTAAAAATAGATTCAACGGAGGTGTAGGGTATATTGACTTCCATGACTACTTTTCTGCTTCCATACTGACCCAACTAAGGGAATGGTTTCGTCCATTACCAACAACTTGGGGATATATGGAATCCTCATACCTATCTCCAGGATTAGCAACAGAATGGCTATTTAGCGCAACATTAGGATCACGTACCCCCTTATTCCTACCTCCAACTATGACAGTCAATCAAAACCTGGTTACGATTATTAAAAGGCACTAGACACTACCCAACGAATACCACATTAGAAATTCCTGTAACGGCTCTAAAGCCTCTCATAGCCCAGCTATCCCTTGCTCCATGGGCTAGAAAAGGGATAAAGCATCTGCACCACCTGTATTCCAACAACTCTCTAAATCTCTTCTTGGTGCTTCAGAATGTGTTTACCTCCTTGAAAATGACCTATACCAATATCTGCAAATTAAACATTGTCTAAAAAAGATCCCACACAATCACCTTAGTATCCAAGCATCAGCATACCTGACATCCCCCTCACCAAGCCTGAAAGGAATTACATTATTCTACAATATTTTCCAACAGAAAGGTACTTTCACCAAATCCAAACCCTATACACAATGGGAGAGCAACCTTGGTAAATCTTTCACATCACATCAGTGGACCAAAGCGTACAAGACCACACAAAAAGTCTCCAGTTGTTCCACACTGTGGGAACTTACGGTTAAAATAACACTCAGGTGGTACTTAACGCCAGAAAAATTGCACAAAAAGGTGACTTATTGCACATTCTATGGAGTTGTCCTAAACTATCACAATATCGGGCGGATGCATTTACTGTATTATCTGAAATCACCCATCAAAACATCCTTCCAAACCCAGAACTAGCAATCCTCTCAATGGGTTAGGAAAACTTTCCACCTAAACTACGACACTCTACTACCCACATACTTTTAGCAGCAAGACTAACACAAGAAATTGGAAAAACTCTTTACCCCCCCTAATAGAAGTGATAGATTTAACTAACCTGCACTGGACATATGAACTGATGTTGGCGTCCTGCTCAAGATGAATGAAATAGTGCCTTTCTCCATGGGCCCCCCTGGAAATTTTGGTTTGAAAACTTTGGGTAAACTCTGTTCTCAGAATGCTGGAATATATACATGACAGTCATGAAAGGAGGGGCCAACTCCCTTGGACACAGCAAGTACCCAGAGAGGTGTCCTAGGAGAGCTGGCTCCATATAGATATGAACCTAAGCACCAACGACTATTGTGATTGAGTTGTGTTAGATAGGGCTCCAATTGTCATGTGTATTGTTGATTGTTATTACATTGTTTAGCGGAATACATCTATGTTCAACACATCATTCTACTACTCTTTGTACCGATGTTGACTGTGCAACTGTTTAATGATCTGTTTGTATTGTCATACTTCTGTCTCTTTTATAAAAATCAATAAACATTTATTGAAAGAAAAGCTCACATCTACATTTAACTACAAATCTTAGAACCTGTAGCTTTTAGGATAATTATTGTAAAAGAAAAATACTAAATTAAGCAAAGACACTGTACAGTACATTTTGGAAAGTTTCTTTGGTAGAGCCCACTAGCACTCCCTGCTTTGAAAATGATTAAAACTGCACTACCCCATACCATATTAAAGTTGTATTTTATAAAAGGAAGGAAACCAACACAATGTTTCAGGGTGATCCCCTTTCCCAAATGCCAACAGCCAAATATTTAAAGAACGATAAGCCATATAGGTCCTCAAAAGTAGTAATTATCAAACAATTACAAAAAGATCTGAGCGGGCGGAGTTGAGGTTGCTTGTAGCATGAAGAGGTCCAACAAAACCATATTGTGCGGTATGTAAAAAAGACAACCATATCTGATTATGTGCTATGGCTGTAGTAAATCCTCAAAAAGGACAGGTAATTTCTTATTCTCAAGAATGACATCAATTCCAAAAAGGTAGATGGAACAAATACTTTTCAAACCAAGATTCATGTTTTAATACAATTTTTTTTTTTTAGCAAAAACTGCATGTTTAAAGCTAAAGAGATTATCTGCATAGGAAAATTTTATCAAGTGTAATGATGACTTGTTTAAAGGATTCAATTATTCTTTTATTAGAGAAAAGTTTTACATTAAATAGAAATTCTCAGAACACACAGCTTACAGCTAAATGTAGGACTCTGAATATTTCATGCTCAAGTTTGTTTTATGTTGAGAGGAAAGCTATTGCTCCAGAATAGGGAGAATTGTGAGTCCTTGCTTTTTTTTTTTTTTTAGATAACTAATTTTGGCAAATACACTGGTTGTTCAATTATTTTGACTTATTAATTACAAACAATATAAAAAAAAAAAAAAAAAAAAAAAAGTAGAAAATAGTTCCATTCAGTTTTTTTTTTTGCGCTATGCATACTATTCTTAAGGCATCAGGCAGTGTATAATTTTTTTCTGCTTAACTTCATCTTTCCATCTATTAAATCCTCTGCCCTTCTTGTTTTAACTTTGGATAGTCATTTTTTTTTTCTGCCAGTAAATACTTTATACAGCCTACTTCCTGTTTCTTGTCTGGAAAAAAAGCCTAGGCTTATGACATGCACAGCTCTCCCTCTCTCACTCCCTTGAGAGTTTGCCAGGAAGGGAGGGGGGATGAGTCATATAAAGGCCAATGAGAGCTGCAGAGCTGGAGGTGTGTGTCTGTGTAAACCCAGGAAGTGAACAGGCAGCAGCTTCAGCTGCCCACAGTTAAAATTAATGCAGCAGACTCAGTGGAGGGAGATTTCTGAAGCATATTTGGCAAGTACAAAATCGCAGTATATATATAAAATAATATGCAAAGTTGTTGGAGGGAAGCTTCGGAATGGGAATTTTAACCACTTCAATACTGGACACTTTCACCTCCTTCCAGCCAAAAACAATTTTCAGATTTTAGCTCTGTCACATTTTGAGTGACAATTACTCAGCCATGCAACACTGTACCCAAATGAAAGGTTTTATTTTTTTTTTTAGACAGACAGAGCTTTCTTTTAGTGGTATTTAACCACCACAGTTATAGATATATTATATCTATATAAAATATACCTAAAATATATTCTGCTACATTGTTTTGGTAAAAATAAGATAAGCAAATGCCATTTTAACCATTTAAAAGACCGCTCACCGCATATATACTGTGGCAGAGCGGCTCCATTGTGCGAACAGATGTACCTGTACATTGTTTCATGCAATAGATAGTGTGGGCGTCCACCGGCAATGTAAACAAGGCAGATCCCCGTTCTGACAGGGGACAACATGGACATCTGCTGCTCCTAGTGATTAGGAACAGAGATCTCTGTGTTGTTCCTGTCAGCACTTTCCCCACACAGTAGGAAAGCACCAACAGGGAACACATTTAAACCTTTGATCACCCCTAATGTTAACCACTTCCCTGCCAGTGTCATTTACACAGTAATCAGTGCAATCTTTTCAGCACTGATCACTGTATTGGTGTCACCAGTCCCCAAATGTGCCACTTGGGGTCAGATTTGTCCACCACAATGTCGCAATCCCGCTAAAAATCGCTCATAAAAAGTCAATAAATCTATCCCGTAGTTTGTAGACGCTATAAATTTTGCGCAAACCAATCAATATACGCAGACTGGGATTTTTTACGAAAAATATATAGAAGAATACATATTAACTTAAATTGATGAAGAAATTTATTTACTTTTTTTTTTGGATATGTGTTATAACCAAAAGTAAATATTGCCTTCTTTTCAAAATGGTCGGTCTTTGTTTATAGCGCAAAAAATAAATGATCAAATACCACCAAAAGAAAGCGCTATCTGTGGGAAAAAAGGGCATCAATTTTATTTGGGTACAGCATTGCAGCGTTGGGTACAGCGTTGACTGTGTAATTGTCAGGTAAAGTAATGCAGTGCTGTATCGCAAAAAATGGCCTGGTCATTAAGGAGGTAAATCCTTCCGGGGCTGAAGTGATTAACACAAGTTTTTTTTCACACACAGCAAAGCCATACTTGGGAGGCATAGCAGTGGCGCAAAGTATGGAGGTACCACACGTGTGAGACTATTTCATAGCCTAGATACATAGAGGGGCCCAATATCCAAGGAGCGCCATAGAGCCTTCAAGGAGCACAATATATATATATATATATATACATATATATACACACACACCTTTTTTTTTTTACACAAAATTGTCAATCAATGGACAAAATTGTGGACTGTGGGCAGTAACAAACCACGGCACTTCACAACCCATGGGGCACGTCAGAATTTTCGTATGAATGTTTATTCAAAAATCTCCTAGTGTATGGTCGGCTTAAGTGTCTCCCATGATGGTATTTTGTAGTTTACATCATGTAAAATACATATCTCTATAGTTGTAGACTATACACTATATTATTTACATTTTACCTGTCATCTATAACAGTTTTATTGCCAGTAACGTTCACCAGTGTCATTTTTTTCTTTTTAACACCCTTAAAAAAATGTTAGCTATAAAAAAACGTATTGAATACTATGTCCAGAAATAGCATCCAAAAAAAAAAAAAAAAAAAAAGTTTAGTCTTTTTGGTAACCATTGGAACAGTACCACTGTTTTCAGAGAAAACTTTGACTCTCATTCTTCAGTGATTTTTTTTAGTCTGTACAGAGACATGGGTATGCCTAAACTGAACTAGCAGGTAAATTTGTAGAATACAGTGTTCAATACTGGTTAATAATGAATCTTAAAGTGCTAAGCCCTCCCTTGTGCTGTTTTGTGAAAATAAGGAGGTGAACTGTGCCAAATTTTACTTTACTCTTATCTGATAAAGTTCAATGCAAATGCAATTATTTTAATTACTTTTCAAGCTCCAAAACATAACTACGGAAATATCTGCAAGATGAAAAAGAAAGAAAAAAAAATTCTTACATTACTTAAATAATCAATATAGACTTCTCTGCACATGATGTGAATTGTTCATCGAAACGCACTATCACTTTTCCATGCAAATCAGCCTTTAATCTTTCTCCCAATGGTTATCTGTCTAGTCTGTATAATAAAATTCAACAAGCTTAACTCACTTACCTACGCGTTCATAAAAACAAAAACAAAAAACGAGGTTGCATTTTGTTCCCCATTTTGTTTAAGTACAATTCTTACCAGAACCACTTTTGCTGTGTATTTTTTTTTCTCAATCATTATTCTACAAGCATTTCCTAGTGATCTGCTGTTAGAGCTGCACTGCAATAACTCACCAGTACTAAAAGGCACGGCTATGGCAGAGCTCCACAAGAACTAAAATAAAAATAGTATTTATTTTCATATAAAAAAAAGGGAGTGCCATCAGCTGTTGGTACTGTGTGTTTGTAACGCAAATATTTAGTACTGCTGCATTCCATCAGTCGGATCGTCTTTGTAAACAAAGAACCGAATATGACAGATGTCGTGAAATAATTAAGATGACAGACTAGATTTACAAAAAGGGCAAGCTGACCAATGCACAGTCACAAAAAAATTCAGGCAATGCTCATAATATTTTTTTTTCAACCAGTCCTATGCTGCACACACGGTATGTCCATTGCCAGTTGGGTACATTTATACAATATACCTCCCAACGTTTTGAGATGGGAATGAGGGACACCTACAGTACTAGCAAACATATGTGGGCATAGGACATGCCCCTGCCACGCCCCTTAAAAGGGACATTAAAAAAAAGGGTTAATTAAATCCACAAGCGATTTTTTTTTACCACCAATATTCCTTTATATTGGCTTTTAAAATTGACAAATGCAGCAATTTAGAATTTGGATGAAGAGTTTAGCACTGGGAAACACTTTTTGAAAGATAAAAAGTGCATTTTATATAAAACTATATAGATCAGACCAAAATGAGGGACAAATGAGGAGAAAAGAGGGATAGAGGGATAGAGGGACATTGCTCCAAATCAGGGACAGTTGGGCGCTATGATGATATTACTGTTCCACATACGTTTTTGCACTACATTGTGCCTTATGTAATTGATTGTACTGCAACTCCAGAAATAAAAAATATTGGGACGTTTCTGAGTTCTGCTTTTTGAAGACCATCCTTACAGATCGACAGATGTTCTAACCCTTTCCCACCCTCTTTTTTTCTTTGACTGAAGGCTGTTAGGAGTCAAAAAAAACCATTGATTGTTAATCCTTAGTTTATAAACTAAACGTAGTTGAGCACTTGCTCTTGTGGTAAAATTTAAAAGACCTGGTTCCCAGGGCTAGAGATTCTGGAATCCAATGTGAAATCTCAATCAACAGATGTGCACCACTAATCTATATTATGCAAATACAGCCATCAAAGAGGTGTGTTTTTAAGAGAGACATATCAACCATTCTATGGGACAATTAATCCTACTTTATGGGAGGCTTCAAGTATAGTCTGTAAATAATCCTACATTTAGCAAAATCAAGAAATGCTGGTCTTCAAATTAACTATAAGTAGAATGGTTCTATTTGCATGTGGAGCTGAAAAAAAATAAAAATAAATAAAACTCCCATGCTCACTTTAGGTTAGAAGCATCAATAGTGTGGTCAATATTAGAGATAATAAGTGAAAACCTACAAACCAGCCCCAATTTCTGCCTGCTGCTCCCTTCGAAGCATTCTGATCCCAACATATTTTTATTGAGTATGTTACATACACAGATCAGGTACTTGAACTTTAAAGTGGTTCTTAAGAAAAAAAGTTTTTTACCTTAATCCCTTGGCACCAGCCGTACGCATATATGTGGCCCTGTGTTTACAGCTTACAATGCTGAGAGCCCGCTCCCTGCGTGCTTCCAGCATGGTAGTCGGCAGGGATCGGTAATGCATACTTGCGATCGGGAACTTTCCGATCATGTGACCACTGTGACAGCCAATAACAATGGTCACCCGACCGCTGATGACCGGATGCTTGCCTCCTCCTCCCAGGTTTTAGAACTTTTAAAAAGGGCTGGGAGCAAGTGGCTTGCTATGGGGGCACTCAGAAGGGGGGCGTAGCCAGAAGCGCTGACAGAAGACCCCAGAAGAGGAGGATTAGGCTGCCTAACAGTTGCACAGAGCAGGCAACTATAAAATGATCAAAAAAAAAAAAAAAAAAAAAAAAAATTCCCCCTTTACATTTACTTCACCTGGACAACCTTTTTGTAAAATTTTGGTTTTGAACAATTTGTTGTGTCAGTATTCTTAAACCTAGTTCTTGCTTGTCTAAGGATATATAGATACAGACCACAGGTTATAATGTACAGAAGTTACTAACTTTAACAATACATCCAATGCACCGCTTTCTCAACACCTAACGTGAACCTGTTATTTAACCATGCAGAGCAAAGCTAGTTCAAAGAAAGCAAAGTTCAAAGCAAGCAAAGCAAGTGCCTGCCAAAGCCAAACTATCCTGCCTTCCCTAGTCTCTCATGCCCCCCACAGATCCCCAAAATAATTGAAAAGACATAACTGGTAATTCCGGATATGGAAACATACTTAATCTTACTTTCATTTGATAGTACTGATATTTGGTTTTTGGCTGCTCAGCATTTAGTGCCATTACATAGAGATTGAGAGCGAGAGCTTCAAATCACAATTTGTAGATTACACAGGGTTTCACCATAAGAGGAGACTGAGGTTGAGGCAAAGTCAAAAGGAAGGCAGTTGATGGGGCCTGCAATAAAGTAAGCGCATTGTATTGCCCAATATGAGCAAAGTACAAGTTCAGTTTAAGGGTTCATGTACACAGAGCTCAAATAATGTCGCTATTACAGGCATTAGGCTTTTTTTTTTTTTTTTTTTTTCAAACTGTAAAAGCACTCCTAGGCAAGCCATGCACATTTTGGCTTTAAGGGGGTATCAGATGAGGAGCATTTACAGGCTGAGGGAAAAAAAAAAAAAAACACACTAAAAGGCGCATTCAGGAGAGAAACTGAAGAGCAGAAAAATACAGAATGCACCTAAACGCTACTAGCATGCATATATATATATATATATATATATATATATATATATATATATATATATATACACACACACACACACACACACACACACTAAAACGCACATATTTTAGCAGGAAAAGATTGCGGGCATTATGCAAGTATCCTGCAGACTTGTTGTCAGTGTATCTGTCTGCTCATCTCTTTTAAAATAGCGACAGCAAGCGGGTGGGGGTGGTGCCCTTACAGATCGCCTGCAGAAAAACTGTCGTCTCTGTACCATGGTGTGAACGAGGCTCTTATGATTTCCTACATATTGGAACGCAATACAATTTTGATACAGATAAGGCTCCTGTAAATGGGGGTTTGCATTTGCAAAGCACATCAAACACAGGTCAGCATATATCAATAGATGTCAATGGAGCAGTGTAGATCACCAGTTCAGAGGGTGTGTTTGGCCTGATTTGCATGGCATTTCTGTAGAAAAAGCATGTTCTACTAATAAGCTGTGTTTAAAATGCAGGCAAAACATGTCACATACAGCTTTTTATGGCAATTGCTGCCTTTTGCATCCAAACACATGCTTTTGTGCAGTATTGCACTCAAATGACAAGGCTGTGCTTGACAACAACCACCTACATGAGCCCTCATTTTATTTTAATGAAAGAAAAAAAAAATGCATATTTTCTAACAGCTACACAATTATAAATAACATTGTGCATAAAATTCTGTTGTATTGTATACCTGTATAATATGGAGTGTCTTTTTTCCTCATCTTTATTGAAAAAGAAAACATTACACACCAAACATTTACAGCATACTGTATGTGTTATATTGATTCCAATATCCTGTAAAAACTGTCCAGATTTAAAGTTATACTCTCCAGCCTTCCATAAAAGTGAAATTGCAAAAAAAGCAAGATAAACACAACAAACCTATTAGGTAGCATCTATAGGGCACATACTAAGCACAAACGAAGATAAGATGTAGTCACAAAACAAAATTATATGTGCTTGGAAAAAAAAAAAAGCAGCAAGTTAAAGTGGAAGTAAACCCATTTGTAAAACAGTTACATTTCCGGCACGTTCCGGAAATGTAACACTCCCATTGGTTGTGCTTGTGCTCCCAACCAAACTGTCAAACCATCCAATGGCTTGTGTCATATCTGTTCACATGTGCAGCATTATGGCAGTTGTAGATTAAACAGAGGCAAAGATGGCAGCTTCCTTGGATGAAAACGATAAAGGGGGGTTACTTACACTTTAAGCTTAAGGTGGAACTAAACCCATCAATTTACAGTTTTCCAAATCAATTACAGTGGATATAAAAAGTCTACACACCCCTGTTAAAATATCAGGTTTCTGTGATGTAAAAAATGAGACAAAGATAAATAATTTCAGAACTTTTTCCACATTGAATGTGACCTATAAACTGTACAACTCAGTTGAAAAACAAACTGAAATCTTTAAAGGGGGGGAGTAAAAATAAAAAGCTAAAATAATGTGGTTGCATAAGTGTGCACACCCTCCTATAACTGGGGATGTAGCTCTGTTCAGAATTAAGCAATCACATTCAAACTCATGTTAAATAGGAGTCAGTACACACCTGCCATTATTTAAAATGCCTCTGATTAATCCCAAATAAAGTTCAGCTGTTCTAGTAGGTCTTTCCTGACACTTTCTTACTCGCATCCTGCAGCAAAAGCCATGATCCGCAGAGAGCTTCCAAAGCATCAGAGGGATCTCATTGTTAAAAGGTATTAGTCAGGAGAAGGGTACAAAAGAACTTCCATGGTATATCTAATGCCTTGGAACACAGTGAAGACAGTCATCATCAAGTGGAGAAAATATGGCACAACAGTGACATTACCGAGAACTAGACATCCCTCCAAAATTGACGAAAAGAAAACTGGTCAGGGAGGCTGCAAAGAGGCCTACAGCAAAATTAAAGGAGCTGCAGAAATATGTGGCAAGTACTGGCTGTGTGGTACATGTGATAACAATCTCCTGTATTCTTCATATGTCTGGGCTATGGGGTAGAGTGGCAAGACAGAAGCCTTTTCTTACCAAGAAAAATATCCAAGCCTGGCTAAATTTTGCAAAAAGACATCCGAAGTCTCCCAAAAGCATGAGGGAAAATCTGTTATGATCTGATGAAACCAAGGTTGAACTTATTGACCATAATTCCAAAAGATATGTTTGGCGCAAAAATAACACTGCACATCACCAAAAGAACACCATACCCACTGTGAAGCATGGTCGTGGCAGCATCATGCTTTGGGGCTGTTTTTCTTCAGCTGAAACAGGGGCCTTAGAGTCAAGGTAGAGGGAAATTATGAACAGTTCCAAATACCAGTCAATATTGGCACAAAACCTTCAGGCTTCTGCTAGAGAGCTGAAAAAGGAGAGGAACTCATCTTTCAGCATGACAATGACCCGAAGCATACATCCAAAATCAACATAGGAAGGGCTTCACCAGAAGAAGATTAAAGTTTTGGAATGCCCCAGCCAGAGCTCAAACTACTTGTATCCAATTGAAAATCCGTGCAGTGATCTGAAGAGGGCTGTGCACAGGAGATGCCCTCATAATCTGACAAATTTGGAGTGTTTTTGCAAAGAAGAGTGGGCAAATATTGCCAAGCCAAGATGTGCCATGCTGATAGACTCATACCCAAAAAGACTGAGTGCTGTAATAAAATCAAAAGGTGCTTCAACTAAGCATTATTTTAACGACTTGCTGAGCAGCCACCGTTGTTATATGGCGGCAGGTTGGCACATTTCCGCAAATCACCCTAGGTGTATGTCGGCACCTTTAAAAGCGGTAGCCGGCGGCCGCGATATCTGCCGGCCACACGCCATCGCAGGTATGAGAGCCAGAACAGGGATCTGTCAATGTAAACAGACAGATCCCCGTTCTGATTAGGAACAGCGATCTGTCTCCTCCTCTAGTCAGTCCCATCCCCACACAGTCAGAAACACCTTGATTGCTCCCTAGTGTTAACCTCTTTTCTGCCATTGACATTTATACTGTAATCAGTGCAATTTTATAGCACTGATCGCTGTATAAATGTCAATGGTCCCAAAAACGTGTCAAAGTGTCCGATCTGTCTGCTGCAATGTCGCATTCCTGCAAAAAATTTCACATTGCCGCTATTACTAAAAAAATAATAAAAATCCCATAGACGCTATAACTTTTGCGCAAACCAATCAATATACGCTTATTGTGATTTTTTGGGATATTATAGCAAAAAGTCGAAATCGTTGCTCTTTGTTTTGTTTCTAGCGCAAAAAAAAAAAACAAAAAAAAAAAAGCTGCAGAGGTGATCAAATACCACCAAAAGAAAGCGCTATTTGTAGGAAAAAAGGACGTCAATTTTGTTAGGGTACAGCATATCATGACGACACAGTTGTCAGTTAAAGCGACGCAGTTGTCAGTTAAAGCGACGCAGTTGTCAGTTAAAGCGACGCAGTGCCGTATGGCATAAAATGACTTGGTCAAGAAGAGGGAAAATCTTCCGGTCTGTAAGTGGTTAAGGGTGTGCCCACTTATGCAACCATATTATTTTAGTTTTTTTCTTTTTACTTCCCTCCACCTACAAGATTTCAGTTTATTGTTCAACTGAGTTGTACAGTTTATAGGTCACATTAAAAAGGTGCAAAAAGTTCTGAAATTATTTATCTTTGTCTCATTTTTTTTACATCATAAAAACCTGACATCAACAGGGGTGTGTAGACTTTTTATATACGTGGTACATTCAAGGCATGCCATGAATGATATGTCACAGTTGCTTGTTTAAGTCAACTGATCACATATGCAGCACCATGTCAATTACAGATCAAACAGAGGCCGAGATGGCAGCTTCCCTGGATGTAAAGGAAAGGAGGATTTAGTTGCAATTTAAAGTGGTAGTATACTCCTTTGTGCCATTTTTACCTACAGGTAAGTTTATAATAAAGCTTACCTGTAGTTAAAATATCTCCTAAATGTGCACCGTTTAGGAACTATTCCAGGAAGCAGCAGCCTGTACCGTTCCTTCAGAGTTCTGTGCCGTGTCCGGTAATCATCATTGCAGCTCGGCCACAAACCCGGAAGACGACTGGGTGAAGATGCAATCCCTGTCAGCGGTGGCAGCGTGCCACAAAAGGGATTCATTCTAAAAGGTAAGTTTGACATAATGTGCATATCAGCACATTATGGCTTAAACAAGCAGGGAGGACCCAGGGGGTCATTTGAAGTGCAGAAAGGCATGGCAGGTCGGTAATGAGGAAAAGATCAGGTGCTTTGCTTGTTTGTTTGTTTTTTGGAGTAGAACTTCCCCAGATCAGGCCCTTTTTAAGTTTGATGTTGGGGATGTGGTGATGCTCACCTATGGGGGCTTTAGAGCATACTGTACAGAAGACCATCTTTGTGAATTTGCATGTGTTATAGTTCATTGTTGATAGCAATACAGAAACCTTACCATATAGTTTATTTCAGAGAGAGAATTTTCATACAACCCCAACAATGATTAAATGGGTCAAATGTCCATTCTGTCCAAGCTAGAAAGACTTTCTTTGAGAGATGCCAGATCTTTACTGCGTGCACCCATTTTTGGTATATGCAGAATCTTATTTCAACCTAAAAACATATGTAAATCTGCACAAATTAATAGTGCTCCTTAAAAGAACATACAGCCAACAGGCAGAACCTGGACTGGTTCCAGAAATAGCAATTTCAAAAAAAAAAAAACACTAAAGCACTAAAAACTTTTCTGAAAACTATCAATATTTGCAAGCTAAAGTACAGCTCTCACTTATGTACAATTACAATTTTGATACAGAGCAAGGAAGTATGCCTACAGGCAGCGAATCCACAATTATATTATTTTACAAAGCTTGCAAGTACACTTGTCAATCCCCAACTAGCAGGAAAAGAGAAAAAGTTAAATTATTTACAACCACCAACACATGCCACCAGGTTTAAGTCAACAAAACTATTACAAATTCTAAAATAGTGCTGGAGCTCTTATCAAGCATAATGCTTAACATAGCAAAGTGTATGTTTTACAAGAGTATGGCATCTGTTGACATTTCAGTTCCTGCTGAACTACTCATGCACTGATTTATTGAAAATTTAGGTAAGAAGCAATCTAAGTGTGCAATTATTGTCTATTTCTCAGTAAGAAAATAGCTGCAATGTCTGATGTTTTATTTTTATTTTTCTGTCACGTTATTGGTATAACTAGAAATCTAGAACACAATAGTCCTTTAATAAACAAAGTAGTATAGGAAATGGCTTATGAGCAGACATTAAGGTCAAATGAAGATGAACGGAAATTGTCAGGCTGTAATAAGAGTTATTTACCTGTCAGCTGACACTGACTGATTTTGTGTTCGGTGATATCACTCAATGATTCAAACACCTGAAGGCAACTGTCACAGCTGTGAGTGGCTTCCTCCTCTATTTCGTCTCCCTCCTCATGCCTTTTCTTACAATCTGGCTCTTCACCATCTTCAGACTTATCGTCTAGTTTACAGCTGGGGTCTGAAAAACAAGAAACACAGGTCCTATGTGAACAGTGCAATGGGTTCCGTAGAGCAAGTGCTTTTCAGACATAAAAACTGACAATGTAAGGCATAAATGTTATCATTATACAACCAGTGAGGGAACTAAGAGCTGGTATGTTTGTACACAATTGTTGTGATGCTTTAGACGTAGATCTAAACCCAAATCACTAACATCTCAAAAGCTTTAATGTGATTAAAGCAGAACTCCACAAATGAATGCAGATCTGTACATGTTTAATGTTTTTATTTCCCAATACAAGTAGTGTAATGACCAAAACCGGATTTGATATCTCATGCAATCCTCTGTACAAAAGAGCTTAGACCTGGGCAAAGAGAAGCATCACAAAGTGCCAATCAGTTGAGTTGAAGCACTGATGTACTAACATGAAGCATTCTGACAGGAGGAGAGAAAAAGAGCGACAAAGGGATGAGCTCATTAGTCTGCTGCTTCTCCTTTTACTGTTCAGTCACAACCTGATGGAGGGACAAGACCACCAAGTGTTACTAAAAGCGAGGCTCCACACAAAATGGGAAGCTCCGCTTGTCTGCCTGCTCCGCTGCCACATTTGGAACCTTTTGGGCGGGCGGTACCTGGTTTTGACTGGTACCCGCCCCCACTTCCTGCTCAGTTCGCCACAGCGAACTGAGCCAGAATTCCCTCTCTTCCTTCCCCCACTCTTCAAAAGATCCCAGAAGACTGCGGCCCATTCACAAAGCACAACACGCTTCGTGCATGCATAGAAGGAAATGGCTTCACTGATGGTTTCCCTTAGTCAGGATGGCGGAGCCTGCACCAGATAACCGATTGAAGAATCGGCTTAGGTGAGGACAGCGCTGGATTTGTAGTGGACTTAATTTTTTTTTTGCGCTTTCCTTTAACTGCAGCAGAGAAAAACAGGTCTCATGCCCTGCCAGAATGTTATGTACTATGTGGCAGAGCTGTATGTCTCAAAACTGGATAGAGACAATCTAGAAAAATCGTCTGGCAAGTAAAACTGATCCCTTGTATGTATTTAATTTGTGTATTTAACTGTTTGCCTGGAATTCAACATTCAGTTTCTACAGTAATATTCTGTCTTTTAAAATCTGCAGCATTTATAAAAAATACTTTGAGATCCTGTCATGACTTTCCTTGTTTGGGCAAACCAGTTATGGATTGAAAACAGTCTAATATACAGTGCTACTTCGTTATCACACTGTCACGTGCTCTCTTGGTGGAGAATGTGTGCTAAAACACCTTGTGCAGACATGGTCCCACCAGTGTAACCATTAGAAAGCTGGCCAATAGCAAAGATGGGCAGCTGCAGCAGAAGTGAGTGCATGTCGACAGGAAGTGGCTAAAAATGTTCAAGCAGCACTGAAATGGATTAAAAAAAAAACATGGTAATGGTTCATGGTAAACAGTGCTACAGGAATATATGTTTGATCTAGTTATGGTTAGATTTACTGTAAAAGCTATAAAAGCTAGATTGTTGCATCCTGTAAAAATTAAAAACTACCGCCATAGTAATCAGCATAAATGGCAGTGAATACAGAGAGAAAAAAACTAAATCAAGTCCTGCAGTACAGTAGATTTAGCAGAAATTAGACATTTTAACTAACCAATGACCACTGCATTTTGCCTTTGTTTGATGTATCAGCCGCCTCTACTCTACCACATTGTGCGTCTCTTTAGGGGAACATACAGAGCTTTACTTTGGAAGCAAAATTTAAATCTTTATTTCTGTTTTAATTAAGAAGGAAGTCTAGAAAAGAAAACAAAATCAAGTGTTATCCAAAGATACTTTTAATTAGCATGGCCCCATACAGTATTTATATTGAAAAAAATTACTGCAAGTATTTTAAGTACAAATATATCCTAGATTGTAAGCTCTAACAAGCAGGGCCCTCTGATTCCTCCTGTATTGAATTGTATTGTAATTGTACTGTCTGCCCTCATGTTGTAAAGCGATGTGTTAACTGTCGGCGCTATATAAATCCTGTATAATAATAATAATATATCACATAAGTGTGATTTTTATGTGCTACAGCTGATTGGTTAATCCCAAAATGAAAGATCCCTTTACCTTTTGATGTTACATTGTGAAACTCATAAAAAAAAAAAAATCTGTTTCAAAAATTTGCTCTTGCTTATGTAGTCACTTCATGAGCAGAACTGGAAATTATTACAATGGACTTCATTTAACTTTTTTTATTTTTTTTATCCTTTTTTATGGATGAGTTGTATCAGTTTGATGCTACCCCTCCATAAACCTCTGCAGCAATACTGTATGACTGATCATTTGTTCCATGTTATCGTCAATCAATAGATCATCAATACAATATCAGGCAAATGCAGGAAACAAATGTAGGACAGTGAAAGATTAGCCCTGTTCTAGGATAGCCTCTAAAGCTCAGAGTTGCTAGTCTGTTGAGTGCTGGATAAAACAGCTGGCATTTCCAGTATTGCCGGTTCTAGAATCCAAATTAGGCCACAGTCATCGCAATTAAAAAATAAAATTCTTGTGACAGTAAAATTCTGATGTTATCCAGCTTTTTATAGTGTGAAAAAATGCTAATTTGAGAGGCATTCGCTTTCATAAATCTAGTAATGGCCCCTGAAAGTCTTTCTGCTCAATGTCAATTGACTGTTTGGATGATGACCATAAAGAAACTTTGTTCTGGAACTCCACACATTCACCCCACCAATAGACAGACAGCATCAGGAAGATGAATACTATGTTAAAGAAAGCAACATGTAAACATATTTAATTGCTTTTTTTTTTTTTTTTTTTTATACACATGCAGTTTTGACATGAAGTTTCTCAGCCCTTAAACTTCATTCACATCTGTGTGCTGCAGTCCTACAGCACATAACAAATTGTGTTTTTCTTGTTGGTGCGCTGCAGTGCAATTAATTCTTAATGACACCTCTTTGCCAATGCCAATGCATGTGTGTTGCAGTGCTACCAGAGCATGGTAACTGATTAAAGGTACATTTAACCTAATTAGCTGCCTTACCATAGTGCATAGCTATGAACCTTGCCTTAGGATAGATTAGGGAATTTATGGAAGAATATGGTCTGGTATTCACCTAATAAATAAAGAACAACATTTTTCATTGCCAGATCTTAAAGCCCAAATATAACCTCCTCAAATGCTACACAAATCCATTCAGATTGGTGCAACAATGTATGTGAATGTTTATTTTTCATATAATCCTTCCCAGCCCCAGCAATATACCCCTATTCCCAACAAAGACAGCGGCTAAATACCACAAAGTTTAGTGTGAGAGTAGTTCCCTCTCTACAGTGGTCTGTCACAACTACAATGCCACAATCAGCATGTACCACAATTGCAATTGTTTTTTCATTTTATGAACAAATCAGTTCCTGTATGTGAAATGACTGAAAAGCACAACCCCAATTACTGAGAGCAATCACTGCTGTAAAAACACCTACAAGTTGGCACCAAGCTGAAAAAAAAAAAAAAAAAAAAGCAAAAAAGATGTAAGTTAGGCTGCCAGTTCAATGTTATAAAAACAAAGCCTTTTGTTGTTAATGAGTTTACTAAAAACACACCTGTCGTTTAGTATGCAAACTTAAGAAAAAAATATTGTGACCAGGTAACTTTGGACTTGCCATTACTGAAACATTTAGAAAACGCAAATACTTGCAACAAAACAGGGTTACCAATAGACGACACAAAACAACAATACAAAAAGAAAAATTTAAAGTAAATCTAAAGAAGAGCAAGAGAGAGAGTGTTAAACCCCAGAAATATACCATATATACATGCAATATATAATATTATATACATGCAAGCTTACAAAATTAAAGAAACACCAAGGTTTTCATCATATGCAGAGTATGATCTACCACTTTTTGAAAAATCTGTTGCCATTAAGCACATTGGCAAAGGAATTGGTATTAGACGCAAACCTGTGAGGAGCATGGCACACTATTTTTTCAACTAGGTGTGTTAATTTTGTGTGCAGGAACTTTTAGTGCCAATTATTATTTTACAAAGGAAAAAAAAAACAAAACCTGAAAAAACGTAAGCAAGCCAAAAAGTAATATTTCAATGCCAAAAGGTTTAAAACAATATCAGCATTAACCTCCACCTAACCCTTAACCTCCAAACTAAACCTAACCTCTTACTGTGACTAATAATTAAAGCAGAGCTCCATCCAAAAGTCGAAGCTCCACTTCTTTGCATCCTTCCCCCCTCCACTACCACAATTGATACTTTATTGGGGGGTACCCCCATAATAATAGGTACCCGCTCCGCTCCCACTTCTGGCTCAGATTGCCACTGCCAACTGAGCCGGAAGTTCGCCCCCCCTCCTTCCCCCCGCAGTCTTCTGGGACACATCACAGGCCCCAGAAGACTAAATGACCAATCAGAAGGCGCAGTGCGACTCGCACGTGTGCAGTAGGAAACCATCTGTGAAGCCGCAAAGCTTCACTTCCTGTATTTAAAGTCCCAAAGCCTCCCTTACCTTCCCTTTATTATCCTTTTATTAAAAGTCAGCAGCTGCAGTATTTGTAGTTCCTGACTTTCATTTTTTTTTCTGAAGGAGCCTGGAGCTTATCTCTATAGTAAATCTAAACCAAAACTGTCTTTTTTAAAGCAGTAGTAAACTTCACTTTTTAACTTGTACAGGTAGGCCTATAATAAGGCTGCAGGTGCAGTGAATGTCTCCTAAATGTGCGGTGTTTAGGAGATGTTCACAATTGAAGTAGCTGGTTACATCACTGGCACATGCGCACTGTGCTTTGAATTGACAGCACACTGAGGCTTCTGGAAATATGTAACCTAGGTATCATATGAATTTTAAATAACTGTGGCTTTCTTTTCATCACTCTCTCAAAGCTGTGACTATCAAAGCATCTGGGCAACATTTGACGTATGCAATGGTCCCTCAAATTTCAGCCACTGAGAACTGTAACCACTTTGGGTAGCCTCCCTCAATCTTCTTGTAAGGTCACTCATTTTTGGCGATTGGCAAGTTCTTGACTCTATACATATTTTATAACTGCAAATTGAGGATTTTCTCATTTTGGATTAAAGAAGAATAGGAATCTTGGTCAGGTTTTGCTGCTATTTAAGACACCATAGGATGTTTCCTCTGACTTTCTATCATGGTGACAATGGTTTCACCAGAAATGGAGAGAGACTGCAAGAGGGACAAATACAGCAATAAAAAGATAACAGGGATTATAGCCTTTGCTTACTTTACTGGAAAAGAAAAACAAACATTTTATTTCTGTATGATGTGCTTTGACAGACTCATTTATTCTCCAATTCCTGTCTGGGCTAAAACCATTGAGGGGAAATATAAGAGAAACCCACCCAAACAGCAGTAAAACCTAACAGGGGTTCTAAAACAAGAAAAAAATGGATATTGATTAATTGGGCTTGTGGCAAACCACAATGGACCAAATATTGGACCTACACCATTTTTGTCAATACAGCAAACCGTAGTAGGTTACTGTGCATTGCAGCAGGTGTATCAGGCAATTGCTGCGTTCGTGTATTGAAGTGCCAATTTAAATTGCGCATTACTAAAGCACATATGTGTGAGGCTGGCATCTTACATCCCAAGTGAGGCAAAGACTATCAAAAATAAAAATTGTGCCATCGTGCTGAAAATATAGGACTTTAGCACCAAAAATACTAAACAGTTTATTTCAAGATTTATGTGGCACCCACTGTGCCATCTACATTAAAGGTTAATAAAAAAAAAAAACAAATAAAAAAAAACACACCTTTTAATTTCCATTTAAGCTGATCTTGCCATTCAGTTCAGTGACAAAATGTAACTACGGGCAAATTGAAAAAAATACATATATGATGCAGTCTGTCACTAACAATAACACAGCAGCTCTTGTTATTCTGAGTCCCCTTATGACTTTCCACTTCCTTTAACAGACCAGGCTGTCCATCAAAAGCTACACTAAAAGTGGTTCAGACAGACTTTTTAACAATGGCGAAGGTGCTTACAATGACCGTTTTTTTATTCATTTGGCTTAAACTTTTATCCAAAAGAAAAACTTGCTGTAACTACTTAAAAACTGTTAGCTCAAGTTGAGCTTTAATTTTTGTTGCTTAAAGGTTTGTTTAAATCTACATATACACATAAGACCTCCCTGTCCAAAGTGTGACAAAGCTGCTGAGGGATTTCATTGCAGAACAAACATCTTTGTCACCCTTTAATCCTGTAGCAGTCACCAACATATTTTGTAGTTTGACAGCAGCATGAGTTTTACACACAAGGTGTGTAAATCAGACAAGTTGGCTGTCAGATGGAAGTGATCTCTTCAATACATCTCTAGAACATTCGCCACCTCCCACCCCCAACCTCATGGATGCCCCTGCCATGTTTCCTGGGCTTTGCACTCCCATCTGACGACCAGAGACAGGCATGGCAGGTGCCACTCGGTAGAGGAGAGGGAGACCAGTAAAAATCTGTTCATTGATCTCCCCTACCTAGTAAGAACCCAGAAGTGATGTGTGTTTTCATGGGTTGAAAAGACCCCTGATGTCTCATTGAGGAGAACCTTTCACAACAAAATATAACATAGGTGACTTTTCGTCCCCAATCACTTAAACTCCACTAAAATGATTTTGAGCCCACCCCCACATACATGCACATATGAATGCAAACACATGCATTATTGGTGCAATCATAGGGACAATATTCAGGCCAACCCTAAACTGATGACTTGTAGAGGCTTTTAAAGCATTACCCATGGAACGTGTAAGGTACCAAAACATATCACCGTTTTATGTAAGCAATTTTAAGACTTGACACATTGGGCATCCATTTACTTGGTGCAACCTTATCTTTACCAAAAATGGGCATTATATTGAATTTGCATGCCCTAAAATTAACTTTATTTTTTACAGAAATTTTGCACTTGATAAACCGTAGCACTAATAACGTGACATAAATAATTGTCACGTTATAATAATTATCACCATTTCATTCTCCAGGATCTCTGCTTTCAGAAAATATACAGTAGAATGGTTTTCAGGCCTAGATTTGATTTTAAAAACATGTGCAAAAATACAAAAACCGCTCTGGCTGGTTAACGGGAAGTGGAATAAAACAGATATACTAGCAAGTAAATAAAAACTATGTTAATAGAGGGGATGCCTAAATAACAAACTGCTGTAATAATGCTAGTCCAACAGACTGCATCATCTAGGTCATTTTTGTTTGCCCCAGTTACACTTTAAGTTCCTCTTTTTAATCTCTCCAAACCAAAACAATGTTGTCCACACATTTGTGTAACTTGACCATTAAAAGGATAGCATAAGCATTGACTAGAATCAACAATCGAAAACTATATATTCTTTTTTTTAAAGAAAAGGCCTAAAAAAAAAAAACGGGTATCCATTTTAGGTCTGCATTCCCACGGTGAGTGCTTACAGGCACTTTTGGAACTTTCTTTCCATATCTTTCAGGCATAGTCAGCATTTATGTCTTGGCCAATGTAAAGCTAGTTACTAGGAGGATAGAATTGTTGTTTAGGTTGGAAAACACTCAATTTCAGTTGCATATCAGGCACTGTCATTTAGAATGTATGTCACTGAAGTCGCTCATGTACTTTTTTGAGCTTCAAGCATCAAGTTGCAGGTGCCTGTGTACTCAGGAACAGTGCTCAGGTGTGAGTGAGGGTTCAGACAAAAAGTGAGCCTAAATAATGAGTAATACATGAAAACAAGGACTCAACCCTCGTGTTTACTGAATTATTAATGATCTGGTAGAACAATCATTTCTAGTTATAATAGTAAAAGTGCTGAACTTCTTCAGTAGCAAGCTGTGGGCCAAAGGTATGGTAAAAGGAGAGTCTGTGCTGTTACTACTGTTAAAAGATAAAGAGAAAAAAAATGCAAGGCTGACATTTAACAAGGGGGCAAGATTCTCATGTTGGCTATACAATTCACTTGTTCAAAACTATCAAGCACTATTTTGTTCTGCATGAGGCGTACTCTTGGGCTGGCCATACACAGTGCAAATTTTTTTCCTGCAACCACAGGCAGTGTTGACAGGGGAATCAGCAATGGTCTTCTCCCAGCAGGGGGGGGGGGTGGAAGCTGCCCCTGTCAGTAGAAGACAGCGATAAATTGCTAGCCGCTAGCGATGATCACAAGTGAATTCAGTAGGCAGGTTATACCCAAAGTGATTGATAAATCAACTTGGTACATTTAGCCTGCCCATTAACAGTTCAAGTCTCGTCCAGTTCCTGCTGAACCGGCTGAGATTCAAACTGCGTATGGCCATCCTTATTAGAATAGTTGGCTAATAAGGGCTATTGTAATATATTGTTTAATGCTCACTGAAAACATTGTTACTTGGATGTAAACAAAAATACAACTATGTTTATAGAGACTTTAATCCACCCGTTACAATCTAGTCCCAAAAGAAGCTGTTGTAACTAATGGATGAAAAAGGTAAAATACACATTTGGAGGAAATTATTTATACAAGTTTATGTGACCAGACACACACACACACAAACACAGATCCATTTGCATGTGTGAGTCAAAGAACCTGATCTGAACCAGCCCTGAATAGATGTAATGGAACATATAAGGCCCTGTGCCAACTTCAAACGTTATTCTATTCGTTAATGGGCAATCATAAACCAACGTAAATCTCAATAGCAAGAAACTAAAACGGAATAAAAAAATTTAAAAAAAGTCTTTATGCACCTTTAAAATAGGCAATTTATTATTTTTTTAAACCGATAAGAAAACCAGCAGACAATGCCGGAGAACAAATTGTGTCCTAGCTTCAACCATTAGTCAAGCAGAAAACATTTGAAATGTTTTGATAAATAAGTCTGAACCACTCGTTTTTCTTTGTTTCCGTTGTCAATACAAATAAAGATTTTTTGGCAATTACTGATAAGTACGAATGAGTCAAGGTTGTTTTAAACCTATAGCAGAAGAGGAGAAAAGCCAATGTGATCGATCCTCAGAAGGTCACTTTCTCCTGCTACAATCTATTCTTCTTTTCTCCCTTCTAAAAAGTCAATGTCCCAAATATTCATCAACTGCTTTCTTCAAAGCCACAATTTACATTAAAGTGGATGTAAACCCACTCTCATCCTTTCTAAACTACTGCTATAGTGGTTATCTATAAGGATATACATGCCTCCTGCATGTATCCTTACCTGTCAAATGTCTCCCCTCTGTATGTTACGAGACCTGAAAAAACTGCAGATTCTGTGGGTGGGTCTGTTGTCCAGAGCTCGGTGGGTGGAGTTGTGATGTCAGTAGGCTCCCCGCCCACCTCTACACTCCCCTTGTCAACATACATTTTCTTCTGTGTATTTCTTACACTGAACTTCTGCTATGATCACTAACATCCATTCAAAACCCAGAAAAGTCACCACATGACTTCAACATGCCCAATCATTCTGAGGTGTGGAGCAGCCAACCCTGGGAGAGCTGGAGAAGAAAGGAGGAGAGGATCTGAAGTACACAGAATGTCTCTCTCAGGCTAGTGCATGAGATATGTAAAATCACCTGTCACTCAAAACAAGGGAGAGAAACAGACTCCCAGTTCTCTGTCTGTCCATCTTTATCTCACTAAAAAAAGATAAGAGGACTGCTCGGAGCTGGATTAACCCTTCGTGGCAAAACTGGGCACAGATGACATGAAATCCTATACTGTGCAAGGTGCAATCCTTAATTTAAAAAAAAATGGATTTACATCCACTTTAATAAGGTTTTAAATGCTTTAAAAAAAAAAAAAGTATCATACATGTGAAAGTATTACCTATTAAACTATACAGATCATTACTGTACCCATACTGCACTACAGCTGAAGGTGTGGACAGAGATTTCGTAGAATTCTCAATGTCTGTGTGATAACAGGTACAACTGACACTCCCTTATTCAAATCTGCTACTACAGATGAAGTTGCTAAATTCCTTTCTAACGCCCACCTAACCACCTGTCCCCATTCACTCTCAAATACTACGGTCGTCCTCTAACTCTATCCTACACTCTCTAACCCACATCTTCAAATCTCTCCCTCACCTCTGGCAATTTCCCCAATGCTCTAAAACATGCACTGGTCAACCCCATACTTTAGAAGCCATCCTTGGACCCTACCAATCTTAACAACCTATGCCCCATCTCCTTGCTCCCCTTTTCCTCTAAACTCCTTGAACGCCTGGTTTACAACCAACTGAGTGACCACCTCATTAAGAATAACCTTCTTGATCCCCTTCAATCAGGATTTCGTGCTCAACACTCCACAGAAACTGCTCTTTTAAAACTCACAAATGACCTACTAACTGCAAAAACCAATGGACACTATTCTGTACTCCTACTTTTGAACCTTTCAGCTGCCATTGACACCGTTTACCACCCCCTCCTCCTCAAAAAAAACTTTACTCCCTTGGTCTCCATGACTGTGCTCTTCAGTGGCTCTCATTCTATTTATCCCAACACACCTTTAGTGTCACTTACAATTCTACTTCCTCCACTCCTCTTCTTTGTCGGGGTCCCCCAAGGTTCTCTTTTTGGACCTCTTTTATTTTCTAAACCTTTTCCCTGGGTCAGCTGATAGCGTAGAAATGATATTGAAAGCCGTGAGAGGCTGATGACACACAAATCTATTTCTCCACCCCTCAACTCACTCCATCAGTCTCCTCATGCATCACTATCTTACTAACAGACATATCTGTATGGATGTCACACCACTTCCTCAAACTCAACTTGTCCAAAACTGAGCTTATAATATTTCCTCCCCCACGTGCCTCTTCCCCTGACTTCTCTGTCAAGAGCAATGGCACAACCATCCACCCATCCCCACATGTCAGCATGCTAGGTGTTATCCTGGACTCTGAACTCTCCTTTCAGCCCCACATCCAATCACTTACCAAAGCTTGCTGCCTCAACCTCCGCAACATCTCTAAACTACGTCACTTTCTAACCAATGAAACCACAAAGCTCACTTCCTGGTCATCTCTCGCCTTGACTGCTGCAACTCCCTCCTCACAAACCGCTCAGTGTCTGCTACCCCTCTCTGCCAATCCCTCCATTGACTGCCACTCGCCCAATGAATTAAATTCAAAATACTAACAATAAGTTACAAAGCCATCCACAACCCTGCCCCCAGCTACATCACTAGCCTAGTCTCAAAATACCAACCTAATTGCCCTCTTCGTTCCTCCCAAGACCTCCTGCTCTCTAGCTCCCTCATCACCTCCTCCCATATCTGCCTCCAGGACTTCTCCCGAGCCTCGCCCTTCCTCTGGAATTCGCTACCCCAATCTGTCAGACTGTCTCCACATTTATGCGATCCCTGAAAACCTTCCTCTTCAGAGAAGCCTATCCTGCCTCCATCTAACAACTGCACTATTTTCTCCATCCCCCACAGCCATTACCCTTTTGTATAACTTTACATTCCCTCCTAGATTGTAAGCTGTAACGAGCAGGGCTCTCTGACTCACCCTATATTGAATAGTATTGTAATTGTACTGTCTCCCCTAATGTTGTAAAGTGCTGCGTAAACTGTCTGCACTATATAAATCCTGCATAATAATAATAATAATGTTTTTGGCTTATTAAGCGGCAGTCCAAAGCTTTTTCCATACAAAACAAACTCATTTTAGACTTTCTACGTCAATTTAAAGTGGTTGTTAAGCCACTACACTATAAATATCCTATCCCCTATATAAAAAAAAATGCTGATTATGCCATATATCATAGCGTCTCCTGGCGGGGAGTGGACAGAGCTAACAGGCAGGGAGGGGAGGGGGAGAGGACGGGGGAAAGCAGAGAGGAGAGCTGCGGGTGACGGAGGCACGTAAACTGACCACAGTGTCAGGGCTCAGCAGCCAGGATAAACCGTGGTAGTTTACAGGGGGGAGGGCAGAACCAGGCAAGATCAGTCATGTATTTTAGGTGATAGAAAAGGCCAAATGACACCACAAGCACTGTGCTGTATAACATGCTTTAAGGGAACAGGATCTGTTTCTTTTAGGGTAATAAACACTTTAACTTAACCTTGTTCTCTATAACTTATTAATTTCATAACAGGCTTGTGAAGGTGATTATTTAAAAATGCAATTGTCTGTAGTGCCCTCCTTTAAGTAGTCAGCGGTGGGGGTTGTGTAAAATAGAAGTTGGGACAGTCCAATTGCACACTTTCACTATAATGCCCAGCAGTGTTGGGGCTCTCAATACACAATGTAATATTATTACAACCAATGTGAATTATTAAGCTTTGTAAATACTTGGATATGTTGTAAGCTGTAAGCTAAAGGCTCGTACACACGATACAAAAATCGGATGGAAAACTTCATACGACGAGCTGTCTGCTGATTTTCGGATCATTAGTACGGTGCTTTTGACAACGGATTTTTCGCTTTTTCATCAGGCAAATGCTGGATGTGCAGCCTATAAAATTTTTGTCGGATGTGAACTCAACGTCCGATTTTTATTTAATTAGTGCGGATTTTGTATGAAAAAGACTACGCATGCTCAGAAACGAAAGAATACATACAAAACTATTTAACACATTACGCCACTTCTGACATTGTATTGTCGTACGAAAATTTTCTGACAGCGCAAGGAGAAAAAAAAAGCCGATCACCGGCTTCTTTTGAAGGGATATCAGTCCCGAGCAGAGAAAGGCGAAGCCGCCTCATATGTGCCCACCAAATCAGTGCCCATCACTGCCACCCATCAGTGCCACCTATTAGAGCCTTTCAGTGCCACCTATCAATGTCCTTCAGTGCCGCCCATCAGTGCCACATCTCAGTGCCAACCAGTGCCACCTCAGTGCCGCCTTATCAGTGCCCATCACTGCCACCTATCAGTGCCCTTCAATGCCACCCATCAGTGCCACCCATCAGTGCCAACCAGTGCCACCTCATCAATGCCCACCAGTGTCGCCTTAGCAGTGCCCATCAGTGCAGCCTCATCAGCGAACATCAATGAAGGAGAAAAATTATCTGTTTGCAAAATTTATCAACATAATATAAAACGGTTTTGTATTTAAAAAAAAAAATAAAAAAATAAAAAATCGGTCTTTTTTAACAAATAAAAACCCAGAGGTGATCAAATACCACCAAAAGAAAGCTCTGTTTGTGGGAAAAAAATGATACAAATTTCAATGGGACAGTGTTGTATAACCGCGCAATTGTCATTCAAAAGCCCCATACACACGATAGGACTTTGTACAAACTTTCCCTTGAATTTTTGTACAAAGGGCGTTGGCCAGAAGTTTGTCTTGCATACAGATGACAGGACTTTTCCAGCCAACTTTCAACAAATGACGTGGTTTTTCAGCTCTTTACCACCACCCTTTGGTCAACTTCTGTATTGTTGTCTCATATTGTGTCAATCTCACCACTTTTATTATTTAGATTGACACCTTGTGAGCCAGGTTCACACTGGTGTGGGTATCCGACTTGGATCCCCGCGGATACCAGGCACTGTGTTTGGTATGAATCTCGAGGGGGAACTCTACGCCAAATTTTAAATAAAAAACCGGCATGGGTTCCCCTCCAGGGGCATACCAGGCCCTTAGGTCTGGTATGGATTTTAAGGGGAACCCCCTACGCTGAAAAACGATGAGGGGGTCACCCCCTAAATCCATACCAGACCCTTATCCGAGCACGCAGCCTGGCAGGTCAGGAGAGGGGGTGGGGACGAGTGAGCGCCCTGCGCCCCCCCCACCCCAAAGCACCTTGTCCCCATGTTGATAAGGACAAGGGCCTCTTCCCAACAACCCTGGCCATTGGTTGTCGGGGTCTGCGGGCGGGGGGCTTATCGGAATCCGGGAGCCCCCATTAATAAGGGGGCCCCCAGATCCCGGCCCCCCACCCTATGTGAATGAGTATGGGGTACAGCGTACCCCTACCCATTCACCTAGGGAAAAAAGTGTCAATAAAAACACTACACAGGTTTTAAAATTAATTTATTAGGCAGCTCCGGGGTCTTCTTCCGACTTCGGGGGTCTTCTATAGCGGAGGAGCTCGGCAGAAGGAAGAAGGCACCGGAGAAGAACCAGAGAGCGCAGAGACGACACCGGAGAGAGGGAGAAGACACCGGAGAGAGGGAGAAGATGCCGGAGAGACCCCCGAAGTCGGAAAAAGACCCCGAAGTCAGAAGAAGACCCCGGAGCTGCCTATTAAATTAATTTTAAAACCTGTGTAGTGCGTTTTATTTATTGACACTTTTTTCCCTAGGTGAACGGGTAGGGGTACGCTGTACCCTATACTCATTCACATAGGGTGGGGGGCCGGAATCTGGGGGCCCCCTTATTAAAGGGGGCTCCCGGATTTCAATAGGCCCCCCCGCCCGCAGACCCCGACAACCAACGGCCAGGGTTGTCGGGAAGAGGCCCTTGTCCTCATCAACATGGGGACAAGGTGCTGTGGGGGGGCCGCAGGGTGCCCCCTCCCCCAAAGCACCCACCTCCCATGTTGAGGGTATGTGGCCTGGTACGGCTCAGGAGGGAGGGCGCTCGCTCGTCCCCAACCCCTTTCCTGACCGGCCGGGCTGCGTGCTCGGATAAGGGTCTGGTATGGATTTTGGGGGGGACCCCCACGCTTTTTTTTCAGTGTAGGGGGTTCCCCTTAAAATCCATACCAGACCCAAGGGCCTGGTATGCCCCCAGAGGGGATTCCCCTCTCGCGCTGGCCGCAGTAGGAAAATGTGTTTTTCCTATTGCAGCCAGCGCGAGATGTACAGTACCCTGTTGCCGAGAACCAGCGCGATGGGTTCTCGCTGGAAACATTCTCGCGGCCGCACACTGTAGTTTGTACAAAAGTCCGATGCTTTTGTGTACACACGATCGGACTTTGCTCCATCGGACTTTTGTTGCCGGAAAGTTTGTCCGTTCGCACAGCCAACAAAAGTCAGATAGAAACAGAAAAAGTTTGTCCGATGGAGCGTACACACGGTCGGATGTTGCTCCAAAACAGCTAATTTGCATGTTTGTTGTCAAAAAGTCCGATCGTGTGTACGGGCCTAAAGAGTGACAGCGCTAAAAGCTGAAAATTGGTCTGGGCAGGAGGAGGGTTTAGGTGCCCAGTAAGCAAGTGGTTAAAGGAAGAGTTAAGTGAAAACATGTCCCATAATGGCCAAGCCAGCACTGGAATTTCGGGGACCTAAGAGGCAGCATGTCATCTGAGGCCTACAAATGCCTTCATCTCTGGTTTTCTCCCTAGTTTTTTTTTTTTTTATTCAAATAAGCTAATATACGGTCACAGATTCAGTCACTTGATATTAGCATCCTAGCAAAATACTTTACAATGTTTGTTCCCTAAGCCAGAGTGCTTGATTGAAAGAAGAAAAACTATATACAGGCTGCCTAACAGCAGGAGGCAATAAATACCGTAATGAAGTGTTGTGAGCACCTGATTTGCCCTGGAATATTTAATGGCACACCTCATCTAGATCTGTACTGATGTTCCAAATGGTTAACAGCATCTACCTTAGAAAGCAAGTTCACTCTACCTGTCTAACTTTTATTTTCTTAAAATTATGTTTCCCAGATGTGGTAGGAAAGAACTGTCGTAACTAGGCAAATATCTACTTCACATAATGTGCCACACAAAACTGAGACGTTTTCATCTCTTGCAGAAGTAGAAAATGCATGTTATATACATTTTTCATTCCCTGCATTCTCATGTCAGACATATACTCAAAAATGGCAGTCCAGTACTGTACGTTTTCAGGAAACTGGCATGGGTATGGGGAGGGGGGTCAAGAGAGAGAAAGAGAAAATTCTCTGCACATCTGTATAAAGTAAGCTCTCACAAAATGAAGAGAGCGAGCGGAATTCAGCTCCAGGCCAGGCGGCGTATCTGTACGTTACAGCTTTTCTTTGCACACCCCCTGCAAGCCCTGCTGTGATTGTACACAGCACAAGTTTGGCAGCTGATTTCAGCCGATGACATTGGCTGAAGTCAGCTGATCGGCTGTGGCCAATCACACACAGAGATCTGTGTTTACAAAAACACAGAACTCTTTGTACTGTGAACAGCGATCTGGCCGTTTCTTCTCACTGCAAAGCAAGGAGAAAAAACAGATAGTAAAAGCAGCACATTTTACACATAGTTAGCCACACAGTTAACCCTTTGATTGCTCCTAGATGTTAAACCCATCCCAGCCAGTGTAACTAGTACAGTGACAGTTTACAGTATTAGCATTGATCACTGTATTAGTGTCCGTATTGATGTTAGTGCCAGTCAGTCAGTTAGTGTACCTCCCAGCCAGCCTCAGCTAGCAGCAGATTGCCCCGGGATTCACAGTCCTGCTATAAGTCACTGATCACAGACATTACCAGTATAGTTTAATCGCTGCGTAATTCCAGTATATATAACCCACAGTTTGTAGATGCTATAAATTTTACACAAACCAGTAAACGTGATTTTTTTTTTTTTTTTTTTTACTAAAGACATGTAGCAGAATACATTTTCACCTTAATTTAGGAGGAAAATAGATTTTTTAATTGGATATGTTTTATAACAGAAAGTAGAAAATATTGGTGTTTTTTTGAACATTTTCAGTCTTTTTTTAATTTATGTCGCAAAAAAAAAAAAATCCAGTGAAATTCAGTGAACCAAAAGAAATCTCTATTTGTGTAAAAATAAAATTCTAAAAAGTTAATTTGTGTACAGTGTTACATGATCACGCATTTACCATATAAAGTGGCGCAGTGCTGAATAGCAAAAATTGCTCTGGTCATGATGGGATAAAACCTTAAGGAGCTCAAGTGGTTAATCAAGCTTCTATTAACAGAATTGTAATTGACCTAGAATCAACAGACTCCCCTGATTGGACTAGATTTAAGTGCGGTACACACTATAAGAAAATCAGACAGTCTGATTTTTCTCGTTGTTTTACAGCAAATTGGACCAGATGAACGAAAATTCGTAAGAAAATTCTTGTACGACAAAGGCTTTTTCTTTGTTGTTTATTTCAGAATCGGCTGTCGAAAGTTGTGTACACACTATACTAAAATTCTTTGGACAAAAATGTTCGCCCAATTTTCTTCTAGTGTGTGCAAGCCTTTACTATTCCAGTTCAAGTCTTTAACTTTTTTGAAATTGTACCGTGTAATGCCGGAACAAGGTCATCCAGTGTCCAGGGCAAAGATGGCAAACCGCGCACCCCTCAATGGTGGATGAGGTTAATAGCAGTGCATGCAGCACTGAAATGTATGCAATGCTTGTGGTACGTGCTGAAATAGTGCCAATGATTATGGTACACTGCAGTAAACTGAAAAGAGTTTAATATTGGTGCACAAATATGGGGCTAACTGTGGCAAATGAAATAATGTTCCAGCATTAGTGGTCCTTGCAAGGAAAAAAAATGGTCTTGCATCAATAATGTCACTAGAAAGCAAGAGATAAAAAGTGTTCCTGCATAGGTGGCGTCACTGGAAGATAAAAAATCTGTAGTGTCACTTAAGGAAAAGATGAGACTCAGCGGGGAAAAAAATGCCCTGCACGAGTCTCAGTGGGCAAAAAAATTTGCGTGTGCCAGTGATCTTAGTCTGAAGAGAACCAATTTAGCATTTATGTCAGGGGGATGAAGGTGGGAAGCTGGACTCTGTGTGGTGCATTGTAAATAAAGGGATCTGGGGAAGGGAGAGGAAGAGGGGCTGAAGGGCTCTATGGGAGGTAGGAGGCAAATGGGGCTCAAGGGGATCTGAGGAGGAGAAGAGGAGAAGAGGAGAGGTCTAGGGCTGAATTGCCCACTCACCCTCTGTGTATTCACCCAATTCAGACTACCTTCTCAGTGTGACACCCACCAGGAACGAAGGCAGCTTCTCCTCCTTTCTGTCTCTGGTTATATGGGCACATGATAAAAAGGAGACCGAAAGAAGAGCAGTCATCAGTCATACCCCAGCGGTTTCTCTTCTTTCACCCTCAGAAGGCTGTTCTTCGAGGGAGGAGAGAGGAGAATCCTCTCTCCAGCAGTTATCCAGGCCTCTGCTCCTTCAGGAGTGATGCTGTAGTCACCCCTTTGAGTGAGGCAGCCAGAGAACTGAGCAGCCAAAGCTCCCAGCACACCCTCCTCCCCACTGCACCTGTGGCATGTGCACCTTCTTCCCCTCCTTGACTCAACCCTGCTATGGAACAATACTTAGGACCACAATATTTTAAAACAAGTAAATAAACTGGATTCATACCCAGCAAGTCTAGTCTACCTTGCAGTTTTAGAAGTAAAGGCTGCTGTGCCTGCCCCTCGCCTCCTCCTGCCCAATCACAGAACACTTGGTGTTACTTGAACTAATTCATAAAATACAAAGGCCCCTGTGAATAGGCAACAGTGAGAAGACAGCAACTCTTGTTAAAGCCCTGGGAGCGTAGCAATAGCTGTACCCCTAGAGCTCCATAAAACACTCTGACAAAAATTAAAGAGAAGCCCATGAGGTAACATGCACATTTTACAGATTGGCCGATTTCCTAGCATTCATCTCTAAGTTGAAGGTCTTCTTTAAAGATATTTCTTTTCACATTGTTTAACGTTCTAAAAGAAAAAAAAAAAAATCCTAAAAAAAAAACAAAGCCACAAAATTCACATAATACTAAAATAGGTTTAACATAGAACTATGGCTTCTCATTGAAAAATAATTGTGCTGCAACCTAATTAGGCCTCATGCACAGAGGATGTTCTGCAGACTCTTTTAGAAGCCTTTCCTCCCAGCAGCAGTGTTTTACCAGAAAAAAAAAGCCTGACACGTGTAAAAGGGTCTACAGCTATTACAAGCTTATAGGCACGTTTACAGGCATCAAGATCTTGGGAGCTAAATTTCACTGGCCATAAAGATTACCATATTTATCGGCGTATAACACGCACTTTTTTCCCCTTAAAATCAGGGGAAAATAGTGGGTGCGTGTTATACGCCAATCCCCGCTAATTGTGATCTATCGGCGACATAGCGTGTCGTTTTAAATATGGCGCAGCGGAGTTCGGAGGGACTCGGCGGAGCTGAACGAGCGCCGCCAAAATCACAGTGACTGCTCGGAGCCGAGATACACATAGTCGAGTGTATTCGGCTTTTTCCGGCGCCGCTCACAGTCCCGCCCAGTCCCGCCATTGGCCTTGTGTTATGTCCATCATAGGGCGGGACTGAGCGGGCCGTGAGCGGCGCCGGAAAGAGCCGAATACACTCGACTAGGTGTATCTCGGCGGCGTTCGTTCAGCTCCGCCGAGTCCCTCCGAACTCCACGGCACCATATTTAAAACTACATGAAGCTATGTATATGGCGGCGGCAAGCATGGACACTGGGGGTGAGGCTGCACTGACCACTGGGGCAAAGCTGCACTGACAAGCCTGCACTGGGGCAAAGCTGCACTGACAAGCCTGCACTGGGGCAAAGCTGCACTGACAAGCCTGCACTGGGGCAAAGCTGCACTGACAAGACTGCACTGGGGCAAAGCTGCACTGACAAGACTGCACTGGGGCAAAGCTGCACTGACAAGACTGCACTGACACTGAAAAGGCTGCAGATGAACACTGATGAGGCTGCATTGATGGGCATTTTAATGTAAGTTTTTTTTCCTTAAAATTCGCTCCTAAACTTGGGGTGCGTGTTATACACCGGCGCCTGTTATACGCCGATAAATATGGTATTTACTCTGACCATCAAAATGAATGCTCAAGTGCTAAACATGCCTAGCGTTAATGTGCATTTAGGCACGTTTAGCAGCATCAAGCATTTTTTCTGCCAAAACGCTGCTGCTGCTTCTGGACGCACTGGCAGTGGATTTTTTTTTTCTGCCTCTAAAAGCCTCTGCCACTAAACACTGCTAAAATCTTATGTGTGCATAGACACATAAGTTAACATGCAGGGGAGTTCAGAGACAGGAAACAAAAAAAACGCCTGAAGCCCATAGAAGCAGCTGCAAAAACATCCAGTGTACATCAGGCATTATAAGTGCAATCTGCACGTCGTTTTCTTATGGTTTCCCTGTAAAGTCTCACACATACTGTGAAGTTCACGCTATGCAGCTTCCTGTGATAGTGAAGTAATGATACTCCCGAATTGAGAGCCTCTCTCATGTAGGCTGTACCTGCTTCCTCTACAGTGGAATGAAAGTCTTGCAGGGGGTGTAATCATCAGCATCGTGTCTGCTGATGCACAAAACTAACTTGTCAATCAGCACCTGGTCACACCATCGTGCCCACTGATTTCTGCATTGCCTCTTTGGTTGAAACCCTCCCACTGTGAGCCAAGAGCTGCAGTGTTTGGAAGGGGAGTGTGTGAGACACAAATGAAGGGAGATTGGGCTCAGTTAGGGAGGGTAAAGGAAGCTTTTGGTTTACTTTATGAAACTTGTGCATCACATAGTAACTGGATTTGGAACTTGTTTAGGAATGTCATAAAGGCAACTTCAGGCTAGAGTGACACTTGGGCAGTTTTTCAGCAGAGAGAGTTGTCATCTATTTACAGTTTGAAGAGATCTGAACGGAGATTGGGATTGTCGTCTGCATAAAGCAAGATTAATTCACATGCGATTGAATGTACACAATCTGGTGAGTCTCATATTAAAAGGGTGTGCAACTGGCACTTGTTCACTTTGGTGAATCATTTATGGTGTTTAAGTTCTTTTTTCTTTTGGATATTTGCACCAGTTTTTCACAATGGACTTTTGATATAAGAGTATTTATTTATGTGATAGACATTTTGAATATGGACACTATTTTAGAATAATTTCATTCACTGTTTATACATTTTTCACTGCGCTACTGTGAATGTGTAGACTGACACTACAGTTTGTTTTCACCTTTTTTCTATAATATTTTAGCAGCACGTTTAATAACATTTAGTTTTTTAGCGCAGTGTTTATATGAGAAAGGAAGTTTTTTGTTTACTTTACGAAACGTGTGCATCACATAGTAACTAGGTTTGGAACTTGTTTAGGAATGTCATACAGGCAACTTCAGGCTAGAGTGACACTTGAGTGGTTTCCCTACGACTGCATTGCTTGTGCACTGAAGCCCATTCATTTGAATGGGCTGCTGCATGCACTGAAAAATACAGGGAAAAGGTCTCTGCACCATTTCAGAAAAGGAGGCCACAGGGAAATCGCATAGTTCAGTTCCCAGTGTGGGGGAGCTGTGCTGTGGTTTCCAGTGTGTGGGGGTGCCATTAGGATTAATGGTATCCCCACGCATCTTTCTGTGCGGGTGGCTGTGGCTGTGGGAAAAGGTGTGGTCCCACAGCCACAACCACACGCAGAACCTAGCCTCAATTGTATTTTAATTTTGATTATTCAATCACTAAAGTAAAATAGTTAAAGTGTTACTAAACCCAGGACCCTGCATTAACTATATCTGGTCTCCAACAGTACACAGAACATGGTTTTAGTGAAAATGGTGTCCAGCTGAGCACTGGTTAAAGCTTGCAGGTGGAGTTTTCATTCTGCTTTTACTGTTCTATGAGGTTTCAGGACCCCTGACTTTGTCTGGACAGTGCTGATTGGTCCTGTGCTAATCACATGCACCCTCCCAAAAAAATAAAAAAACTTTAGTAATACACACCAAACAGAGCATGTGCAGAGTGCCTCAAAGGCTCTGTTCCTCAAGGAGATGGATTGGGGACTGTGGCCGCAGTGCCATGGGACGGAAGTCCCGAAGAAAACATAAGAAAAAGGTATGAAAGTTTTTTTTTTTTTAAATTAACCAAGAACGAGGAAGGGGGTGGGGGGTGGGGTCTGCTTACGTTTTCTAAGGAGTTAAATTTTTGCCTAGAACTCCGCTTTAACCCCTTAGGTTCCACAGCGAATATAGCAAGCATGCTTTACTGCAGCTAGACTGATTTTACTGTTGTGGGTTCACTTTAAGACACAAATCACTAAGACACTAATCCTTTAGCCAACATGCTATTAACACCAATCTGTACAAAAAATAAATGTTCTGGTATAATTGCAACAAAACAAAAATACACACACATTATACTATAATATAAACACTACACACACACACACACAATGATGTGTTATAAACCATCAACTGTGGTCACAATGTGCATAAAAGTACAGCAGATGCCTCTGAAGCAAGAAATATTGCAAACCATCACAGATTTGTTTTGAGACTTTTCTACATAAAGGTCACACTTAAAGTCAAACAAGATAATTGAGGTCATACAAATGAAGCATATGGGAAGTACAGAACTATCACCAACAGAGTGCTTAGCTGACCAACCACAGATGCTAGTTGAGGTTGCTAAGCATTTGTGAGGTAAGAAAAAGATCAACAGGGAACCAAGGGCAGAGAGATAAGTAACATGCACTGATGGAGAAAAAGCATTACTAGTGGAATGGCGAGTATATACTAGTGTAAATACAGATGGCTACACTTTAAATCGTATCCTGCACTCCATATCCATAGAAGCATCATGGTGGTCCTCATGAATATTGAAAACTTTGCTTAAAGAAAAAAAAAAAGGAAGAAGAAGAGGTATATACTGTCAACCTTGTCAAAAGGGAATTGTATTCATTACAGTAAACACCTGAAAATTCCTTGGCCATATAGTCTACTGAATATTGTCACCTGAAGCAGGTTTTTAGTCCACCTGTGACAGATAAAAGCCATTCGTAATTATAAAGAACTATCTAAGCAACATATGGCATGGCACAAGCAAAAAGATTTCAAAACAAATTTTAGTGTTCAAATATGAGAGTACATCCCTTCAATCTTAAGACTGCAGATAAAGATGGGATCATTGGCCATCACCTAAACAGCAGAATCTTGGGAATGTTTTTTGCAGTTCCCTCCTTTTCCAAATTAGATCTAAAAGTCATTTGCTTATTTTGCAGGACAAGAAGGAAAAATAATCATAGTGTAAAATGTTGTATTTTGTTGCTGTCCTTAGTATTCCCTTCTAAGTGCCTTGTGGTAAGCACATCCCTGCCTGGAATTCCTTTAACATGAGCACTTGTGACACTAATAAAGGCACAGTACTCGAATATTAATGCGTAGAGGACTTTCAGCTGCACTTGGATAACAAGTTCAGGGGTTAATGAATCTACTTCCAGCTATTTCTGTATGGAAAAAAGGCTGGCAAAAAAATCCTGGTAAACCGAGAAGTCATATGGCTGTAATTATTAACAGGCGGGGAATATTTTTTTTCTCTGCAGCTCTGTGGTGAAGCGAGCCTCTGTCGTGGTCTGTTCCCAACAGTGTCCATCGCAAAACAACTGCCTCATTAAACTTCTGCAGCAAGATTAATATGCCGTAGCTGCACTACATTTATAACTTGCTACTCTATAAAAAGCACATTTAATCATGAGAGCCAGACCTGAGATACAAAAAGTACAACTATAAAAACTTCTGGCAGAAGAATGCTCACCTCTCTGCGAACTGCTCCAATGCACTGCATGTAAAATGTCTGGTTTCCTTTCTAAATACAGAAAGTTCACATCACATCTCTTTATTTTACTCATGTACTGGAGCCTTTTAAATCATACTCAGGTAGGAAGCTACAGAGACTGCAGCAAATAGACATTTTAAAAGACTAAAAGCTGCATTCCTCAGAATAAAGTCACACCACAGCCATTTTAGGAAAATTTTATTTTCTAGTCCGCGCCAGTCTTCACATTTAGTCGACATGACAATGATTAAATCTGGATGTATAACCATGCTGGTTGGCAGTTATTTTTTTCCCTTTGGTGGATTAAGTTGCAGAAAGCTTTTTCCACGCTTAGGATGGGGGGGGCACACACACACACACACACACAATTAACTTGCACAGGTTTTTGTCTTGTAAAAAGTTTTATTACCACTGGACCAGATTTGAATTGGCATACCTGGATCCAGTAGGCTCTCTTGGCTCCACAAAATGCATGACATCAGATATGATCAATGCAAATTCTGCTTTCTTGACTCCTACACTTTGGGTGTATACTACATGTTAAAGCCCAACCGCAGGGCTTCTGGGGATACAATGGAGAACCAATAGTCCTGCATTGTACACAACGACCACAACCTGGATTACTGGAAAGAAGAGGGGAGTTCCGGCAGAACCAGGAGTAAGATGCACCCTTTTTCCTCCACTTCCTAGACTTAACAAGCATTTAGTCCTTGCAGTGCATGGGTTCATTGGAAGGGTATTTGTATTAATCCTAGATTTCAGCTTTAACCAGTTACCAACCGGCCAATAGCCAAATGATGGCTGCAGGGCGGTTGGATAACTCTGGGAGCACGTTCTATGACGTGATCCCGGAAAACCGCTCCCGCGCGCCCCCTGGGGCCCGCACACGGGAACATCCGTGACCGCCGGGTCCAGAGGACCCAGCGCATCACGGATCACGGTAAACAGCCGCTGATCGTGGGCGTTTACCATGTGATCGCTCCGTCAAATGACAGGGCGATCACATGTAAACAAACCAGCGTCATGTCATGATGCCGGTTCCTCCCTCCCCTCTCTGTACCGATCGGTACAGAGGTGGAGGGATTGGATGGCAGCAGAGCTGTGGGCACTACACATTCAGCCCGCAGTGCTGCTGCCATCCGATCCCTCCCCTGCTCTGTGACATGTGCAGTCACTGCCATGGATCCATCCCTCCATGCTCAGCATTACCCTGCACTACTCTGCAATGCCCTGTGCCATTCCCAGCCATACTCTGCCATTCCCAGCCATACTCTGCCATTCCCAGCCATACTCTGCCATTCCCAGCCATACTCTGCCATTCCCAGCCATACTCTGCCATTCCCAGCCATACTCTGCCATTCCCAGCCATACCCAGCCATGCTCACCAATTCTCAGCCATACTCTGCCATGCTCAGCCGTACTTGGCTGCACTTGGCCTCTGTATGTGGCCAGGCTGTGGAAGTCTCACACATGTGGTATCGCCGTACTCAGGAGTAGGAGAATCTATTTTGGGGTGTCATTTTTGGTATGTACATGCTATGTGTTAGAAATATTGTATAAATGGACAACTTTGTGTTAAAAGAAAAACAAAAAAAAAATGCATTTTAACCACTTCCCACCCGACGGCCGTCATACGATGTCCTTGACTTTGTGCGGGGATATCTGAATGATGCCCGCAGCTACAGGCATCATTCAGATATCAGCTTTTTCAGCCGGCGATTCCCTACACCATAAGAATGATCATAGCGGCTGTTCCACTGCTTGATCATTCTTATGGGAGGCGAGAGGGGACGTCCCCCCCTCCTGCCGCCCTCAGGTGCTTCTACTGACACTGTTACGATCGAAGCCAGGATTGTAGTTTTTTTTTTATTTTTTATTTCAGTCTTCCCAGCCTAGCGGTGAGATGTGGGGTCTTATTGACCCCATATCGCACTGTAAAGAGGACCCGTCATGCCACATTCCTATTACAAGGATGTTTACATTCCTTGTAATAGGAATAAAAGTGATCAAAAAATTTATTTTTTGGACAAAAGCGTCAAACTAAAATAAAGTAAAATGAACAATTAAAAAAAGAAAAAATTTTCCCACCGTGTCCCCGTGTGCTCGCATGCAGAAGCGAATGCATACGTAAGTCCCGCCCACATATGAAAATGGTGTTCAAACCACACATGTGAGGTATCGCTGCGATCGGTAGAGTGAGAGCAATAATTTTGGCCTAGACCTCCTCTGTAACTCAAAACATGTAACCAGTAAAAAATTTTAAAAGCGTCGCCTATGGGGATTTTTAAGTAGCGAAGTTTGGTGCCATTCCACGAGCGCGTGCAATTTTGAAGGGTGACATGGTATCTATTTACTCGCATAACCTCATCTTTCACATTATGCAAAAACATTGGGCTTACTTTACTGTTTTGATTTTTTTTAAAGCACAAAACTTTTGTTTCCAAAAAAAATGCATTCGAAAAATTGCTTCGCAAATACCATGTGAGATAAAAAGTTGCAACGACCGCCATTGTATTCTCTAGGGTCTTTGCTAAAAAAACATATATAATGTTTTGGGGTTCTATGTAATTTTCTAGCAAATAAATGATGATTTTATTTGTAGGAGAGAAATGTCAGAATTGGCCTGGGCACTCCAGAACGCCTGAAGGTGCTCTATGCATGTTGGGCCTCTGTATGTGGCCACGCTGTGTAAAAGTCTCACATGTGGTATCGCCGTACTCGGGAGTAATAGCAGAATGTGTTTTGGGGTGTAATTTGTGGTATGCATATGCTGTGTGTGAGAAATAACCTGCTAATATGACAATTTTGTGTAAAAAAAAAAAGAAAAAAAAAAATCTTGATTTTGCAAAGAAAAAATGACAACTTCAAAAAACTCATCATGCATCTTTCTAAATACCTTGGAATGTCTTCTTTCCAAAAAGGGGTCATTTGGGGGGTATTTGTACTTTTCTGGCATGTTAGGGTCTCAAGAAATCAGATAGGCCGTCAGTACTTCAGGTGTTATCAATTTTCAAATATTGGCACCATAGCTTTTGGACTCTATAACTTTCACAAAGAACAAATAATATCCACCAATTTGGGTTATTTTTACCAAAGATATGTAGCGGTATAAATTTTGGCCAAAATATAAGAAGAAAAATTACTAATTTGCAAAATTTTATAACAGAAATGAAGAAAAATGCATTTTTTTGGTTTTACAGAATTTTCGGTCTTTTTTCTTTTATAGCGCAAAAAAAAAGAACCCAGCGGTGATTAAATACCACCAAAAGAAAGCTTTATTTGTGTGAAAAAAAGGACAAAAATTTCATATAGGTACAGTGTTGCATGACTGAGTAATTGTCATTCAAAATGTGAGAGCACCGAAAGCTGAAAATTGGTCTGGTTATTAAGGGGGTTTAAGTGCCCAGGGGTCAAGTGGTTAAATCTGACAGGATATATTCATGATGACCTGCAAAACCACTCTTTACAACAGTGGTAAGTTGAAGGGTATTTACAATACAAATAAACACACCAAGCCTAGAAAAGCATAGGCCACATCTGCCTAAAACCACAGCAAGTTTTACCCTTGCCATCTAAGAACAGGAAAGTGACAATACACAGTAGGCACTTTCTTGAAGCCATGTCATAAAGACACACATCTCAAAACAGGGTCCATGACCATGAAAAGTGAGTTTATGGTATTCCAATGGCCTGCACAGTCTCCAAATCTTAAACAGAGGAGCTTTATGATCAAGTGTAACAAGAGGGAGATTCACCCTCTCTCTGTCCTGTTTACCATTATAATTGAAAGTGAAAGTAAAAGAAAATCCCAAATTTTGGGTTGCCCTTAGAAAAGTAATAGAGCGGATATCTTCCAATGGGGACACTGGAATCTGGGGGTCCCCAAGGAATTCCCTTAATTTGGCAGTATTTCCTCTCACTTCCTGCTTGGCTATGGGACAGGAAATGAAATCTCCATAATGGGACACTGATGGCAAAAGAATATCTGTCAGGGGTTATAACCCTCCCTTACTCTACCAAAAATAAAAAAGAAAAGTTTTTCCTATAGTTCTACTTTAAGGAATATCATAATGCCATTGAGTCAGCATGGACAAAAACCCTAAGGAAGGTTTACGCACCTTGATGAATCCATGCCATGAACAGTTCAAGCTGAGAAAAAATACTCACTAGATCTAGTGTGCCTACCTAAACACAATCACTCATGTATTCACATACACAGTTTCATACTAAATATTGTTCAGTCAGGTTTCTGCAAATTTCAAAAACAATTACACTTTATCTGATGAAAATAATACATAACAAATGAAATAACAGTTGGGATTTTTCCCCACTCTTCCTTAATAAGCAAATCAAATTCATAATTATCCTTAGGTTGCATGTACAGAATGTTTCACATCTACCCACAAATTTTATTAACATCTGAGTCCAGAAACTGTGTTTTGTAAAATGTTCCCATTTACCTAAAATAATATCAAACTTCTTTTCTGCTCTAGTTTCTTCACTGACTGTGGGACATTACCTTTGCTGATACTTTTAACCAATGGCACCACCAATTCACTCCCTGGTCATCTCTCACCTCAACTACTGCAACTCACTCCTCATTTGACTACCTTTACATACACTATCCCCCCTTCAGTACATAATGAATGCTGCTGCAAGACTCATCCACCTTACCAACCATTCAGTGTCCTCCACCCCTCTCTGCAAATCCCTGCACTGGCTTCCACTCACCCAATAAATAAAATTCAAAGTACTAACAATAATTTACAAAGCCGTCCACAACTCTGTCCCCAGCTACATCACTAACCTAGTCTCCAAATACCAACCAAGCCACTCTCTTTGGTCCTCCCAAGACCTCCTGCTCTTTAGCCCCCTTGTCACCTCCTCCCATGCTTGCCTACAGGATTTCTCCAGAGCTTATCCCATCCTTTGGAACTCCCTACCCCAATCTGTCCGACTGTCCCCCTAGACCAGTGGTTCTCAACTCCAGTCCTTGGGACCCACCAACAGGCCAGATTTTAAGTATTACCTTGGGGAGTTGCAGACTTAAAAACTGCAATCACTGAGCAGCAAGTGATATCACCTGTGATGTATTTCAGCTATCTTGCAAACCTGGCCTGTTGGTGGGTCCTGAGGACAGGAGTTGAGAACCACAGCCCTAGACAATCCCTGAAAACCCTTCTCTTTAAAAGAAGCTTATCCTGCTTCTAACTAATACATGGTTTTACTTTCTCCATCAGCTCACCCCCCACAGCTATTACCTTTTGTATAAATGGACCCTCCCTCCTAGATTGTAAGTTCTAGAGAGCAGGGCCCTCTGATTCCTATTGTACTAAACTATAATGTAACTGTAATGTCTGCCTTCATTTTGTTAAGCAATGCGCAAACTGTTGGCGCTATATAAATTCTGAATAATAGTAATAATAATAATAATGATAATAATACTTTGTAGAATCTGTTCTTGCTTACCATCCTTGTGCCAACCAGCATGTTCTTTTCTTAAAACACTTCTGTTATGCTCCAGAATTAAACTCTCCTTATAAATAAAAGGTCAACTTTAGTTTCTCCAAAATCATAGCACTCAAAAAAGCCAAAAGGCATTCTAGGTTTAAGTGTTACATGGCAAACTTCAGATACTAACATTAGGTCACAGCTAAGGCTTCCTTCTACTGTCTCTTAAATGGAGATCAAATCTGCTTAAAGACCCTCTTTAAAGGTTCACCTTAAAACAGCTTTCCATTTATTCTGTACATGCTTACCCAACTCTGTTCATAGCTGTTTAAACAAACACACAGCTCGATTACTTCTGCCTTACTTCCTGGACAGACTTTAGACTATAAAACACAGGAAGGAGCTTCACTTTAACATCTACTACTTAATGATATTCCAAATAATGGAAACTGCAACCAGGAATCCTTTTGATACCTTAATAAAGCATCTCATTGATTTAGAAGAATCAAATATCTTTATTGTTGGATAACTAAGAGAATGGGAACATTTTAGACTTCTATGTGACTATTAGGGGCAAAGAAGATTTTGGCTGCAGTATAAAAACTGCAATGGGCCTCAGCTTTGTGATGCAGGTAAATCATACATCGGGGGGGGGGGGGGGGGAAGCATTCTTCCAGGTCAGGAAGGTGGGTGGGGGCAAAAAGTAAAAAAGAGAAAATTTTGTCAGTTCAGCGGGGAATTGGCCAAATTTTGATCCATGTATGGGCAGGCTGATAGGATTGACATGGGTACAACCTGCCTGTCAGATTTTTCTACATGCGATCACTGCCAGTATCTGTTAGTACATTGAACACTTTTCTACCCTCAGACCATGCTGCTATCTGCTGTGCCTCCTGTGCTCATTCATCCAGAGCTGCATCTCACTAATACAGGAGGTGTGTTACTGGCCAGATAACCAGGTACAAACAGAGGGGAAAAATGCCAAAGAAAAGAAAATTGATCCTGCCAGCACATACGAATGATAGGCTGCAATACAATACATTTTTGGTTTAGGGTTTAATACCGCTTTAAGCTCTAGCTTGTGCAGCTTTTTTTTATTAGATCATGTGGAACTGCATCAAATGCTTTGCTGAAATCAAGATAGGCTATGTCCACAGCACCTCTCTAGTCCAAAACATTAGTGATATAGTCAGAAAATATCAGATTAGTCTGACACGATCTGACACGATCTGCCCTCAGTAAAGCCAGTCTTTTCCAATGTTTGTGTTTTATTCCTGCGATCCGGTCATTGTGGGCGACTAGACAATTTTTTTTTTTTCCATTTATTTTTTTATTCTATATGATGCATTTTTCCTTCAGTTCCTGTTCCCGCTATATTATGTAGGTTGCACTGGGATAAGTACCTGACCTATAAATTGTTACATTAGCTGGGCTCCCACCCTGGGTGGTCCTAGGACGGGCCCGGGCGGCTATGCCCCTGGATGGAGGCCTCGTTGTCCCCCTCCATGGGTGGAGCCGGTGGGGTCCTCTGCGGCCGCTTCAAGGTGGCACATCCTGGAGTTGATCCTTAGCATGGATCTTGTATTTTATTCAGTCATAATGCTTACCCAGGGTAACCCCCTGGGGTCACACAGGGATATCTCCCTTAGCAATGTTGCTTTATATTTTTCCCTCTTTCCCTAGTTTCCCACCCCATCCCCCTTTATACCCTATGTTTTTGTAGCCATGTAGGTTGATGCCTTACCTCCATTTTCTTATTTGCAAACCCTCACCAGTTGGACATTATTGGTTATATTGTACTCTCTGTGTTACAAATAAAGATTATATAGAAAAAAAAAAAGACCCGGTAATGGTTCAACAATAACAACTCAAAGCTCTTCTAGAACTCTGGGATGAATACCATCAGGGTCTATTGCTTTAGCTTTAACTGAGCCAGTTCCTTTGCTATCTCCGTCTTTAGAAATCCTCAAAATTAACCGTCGTTACTAGAACCAATAGGATTCCCAAACTTGTTATCATTAGTGCAATACATTTTTGAGAAGATTGAACAGAAGTAATTGTTTAAATTGTTCACTACATCTAGGTCTCCTTCAACATGGGTGTTGTGCCCAGTTTTCATTTTAGCGATCCCACGTTTTTTTTCTTCTTTTTTTTTGTATAAAAAAGCGTTTGGTCTCCCTTATCTTCTTAATAGTTTTAGCCGTTTTCCTGTGATTTGGCTGCACTGAAAAGGTGTTTGGTCTCCTTTTGTCTATATTTTTACACTCGTCTCTATCAAACCACATTTTGTTTCCTTGAATCTCGTATATGTGTTTTTTTTTTTCTCATTTACTATGCTACTTAACTCTTTAGTGAACCATATTGTTATTTTGTTCCGTTTACTCCTACCAATTTGCCTGACATATAATTTAGTTGCCTCCAGGATGGTAGACGTAGCAGTGTCTACTGATTACTGAAAAGTGTGTCCTTTTGAAATCCAAAACTTTTCTTTTTTCTATAGTTTTTCAGGCCTTGTTTTAATATCAACCAAAGACACTGGTAATCCTTGGAACCCAAAATGTTCTCCTACCTCAACATTAGAAAATCAATCTTTATTTGTCAGTACTAGGTCTAGAATATGATCAGCTCAGGTTGGTTTTTTTTACTAATTGTTTCAGACTAACCCCATTCTGTGCCCCATTACATTCTGCTTCTGCTTTTATTTGCAGTTTGAAAATCACAGTTAATGTCAGGCATGCTGAAGTCACCCATAATTAAAACCTCACTTGTCATTGCCATTTGTGTTATCTCATCAACTAACAAGTTATCATTATCTAGCCTGTCCTGGGGGTCTTTATACTACACCAATTCTAAGGGAAGATCCCTCTCTGGTCAGAATGCAGACTCAGGAGTTCTAAGTATTTAATTTATTTTTTAAATTAACATTAGCCTTATGCCACGTCTGACATATGTAGCAACTTCACCGCCCATCTTTCCTACTGGTCTTTCCTGTTTAGTGTGTACCCTGGTATAGTTATTTCCCAGTCAAAGTTCCCAGTCACAGTTTTGTAGTAGTAGGTTGTAAACCCATCAAGGCCTGGGCTCTTACCTGGTTTAATTTGACCAAAGGCTGGTTAAAATGTAATCCATTCTAGTGATTCATTTATGGCCTAAATGGCCATGTTTTTGGCTTTAGAGCGGTCACGGTTATCGAAAAAGGTTGGTTTGTGCGATTTTTTTTTTCCTGCCGACATGGAGGCAGGCTTGTGTTGTGGTGTTTAGTCATGTAAGCTTCTGATAATTCAGATGTGTATGCCAATACCAGGGAGTCTTCATGTATCCACTCTAGGACTGCTATGAGATCTGTGAGGTCATTCATTTTAGAATGAAATTTCTGGTGCTCTTGGCTAAGAATTCACCTTGAATGGGGTACTAGTGGGCTTTCCACAGGCTGAAAGGGTGGACATCTTCCAAGTCATTGCCTATGAAATAAATAGCGTTGAAGGTTTTCGCTGATGTCATCTTATGTTTTGCGCGTCATTTAGCAGAGATGGATTTAAGTGCCAAGTAAATTGAGGGACAGGGTAATGGGAGCATGAGCAGAAAATTTTTGAGGTAAGATATCAAAGAGGAGAGGCAAGTCTTCCTGTGAGATACAGAAAAGTCGATCTACAGTATTTATTGGAAGCCAAATTAAAAATCTTCTTCCCCTGAAGAATAACAGTCAGACACAAAGAATTAGAGTTCTTAAATAATATACTCCCTTATTTTTGAGGGCGCAAATAAGAAAAAAAAAAAAAAGAAAGTGGGAGAAAGGAGGAGAAAGAAGGAGAAAAAAGAAAGAAAAGAAGAAGAAAAAAAAAAAAAAAAAAAGAGAGAACAAAGAGTGGTGGGGGGTAAGAGCAAGACCGACCAAACAAAACACAGGGAATAAATGAAATGCAAGTGGAAAGAAAGGTTAGATGGGGAGAGGAGAAGGGAATAGGCAATTGCAGCTGGAAGGTAGTAGCCACACAAACTGTGAGGAACCACTATGTGGATATTTGAGAATGCCATTGAAAAAGGCCACTCAAAATAGCTAAGATGCGTGGGACTCCTTGTAGTCACAAGGAAATAAAGAGGGCCACAACATGACCCGAATGCAGTGCTTACACTAACAGTCCTGCTCCAGGTATGGCAGCAACAAGAAATGTGGATGTTAGAAATAGTATGAAATACCTAAAAGCACAAGATGGCCCCTATCCTACAAATATTAGATAAATATCAATAGAATTAACTATAGGAGACTTGCATGTATTAACATTAATTTTACCAATGGGAGATAGCGCCCCAGGGACTGGGCCTTTGTGCCAAAATTAGCAGCTAAAGCAAAATTGATTGTGGAAGAACTAAAAGTTCAAGATTGAATTCTCTCCGTTTCAATGAAAGGTGTTCATAATTTCGGTATGTCACTAGGACCATTTCAGAAAAAATACAAAGTGCCTCCTGCAAAAGGAATAATTTAAAATTTTTTGATTTCCAAAAATCCTTGTAACAGCAACACTGGAAGTAAGGGTAGTGGGTCAAAAAGAAAAAAAGTAATAGTAATAACCTGACAAATTTTCTTACATCCCGAATTTAGAGATTTTTTTTCTTTCATTTTTTTTGCATTCTGGAGGGGAAAAATCTCCCCAGCATGGATACAGACAGAAAACTTTACAAGGTTTTCGCTCTCTCTTCTCCAAAATGGCAAAAAGTATATGGCTTGAGTATACACATTGAATAGTAATTGACATTAAAATATGAAAAAGCAGGTTAGGTTTACATTTGTTCATTGCAGTGTGTGTGCTAATTTCTTTAGTCAGGAAAAAACCCCACAATGGATCAGGAGCCAAAATGTCTACATACAATGGATATAAAAAAAAAAATCTACACAAAGCTAAAAACGTCCCTACAGAGTGGACAATCCCAGAGATTCAATAAAAATGTGAAGGACAATAAGCAGCTGCTAAATATTTGCAAGCGCTGGTGACGGGATGTAAAAGGACTTTCTGTTATTTGCAGCTACTGCAGTTATTAAATTTTGCTAAGCTGACTACTAGAAGCCAGCACAGGTGTATTTTAAATTGCAAGTGTAACAAAACAAAAAATGCAAAATATATAAAAATAGGTTGATCTCCTCTTTATGCCTACTTTCAAACATTTTGCCATCAGCTTGATAGCAATCTAATATCGATGCTTGCTAGTTAAAAAGTAGATGTTCCAATTTACGATCTGCATAGACTTCTCTCATGACACGCAAGACTAGCACAAAGGTGGCTAGATTTGCTAGTAAAATGTGGGCTGTAAAATTGGGAGAAAAAAAAAATTGGATAAAACCACCATAGAAGGAACAAAGACTGGATCTAATAGCTAACATCAGAAGTGAAAATGGATTTTTTTTCCTTCATAATTTGTTAATGCCTTTCCATAGCCATTTACATTCCTAGTAATAATTGCTCTCTATTTATGCATAGTCAGTAAAGAGAAGAAAAAAAGTAAACATATAACATAAGACCTACACAAATTAAGTGTGACCTTTAACAAGAATAGACCTCTGAGTGAGATATCCAAGATACAGCAATTATAGCTATCCCACATGCGGTGTTCAAATACCAAACATAATATATAGGAGGCTCAGTTATTACAATATGTGTATGGATATTAAAAAAATAAAATCAACACACAACTCTTTAAAAGGGTCAATTTACCTTAAACTGATACTTCAGGCTGTGGTAGATTATGCAAATTTCTGTATCTTGGGCCTTTAAGGGATGCTTACAATCAGGACTGCACTTACATTCAAGTCTGTACACTTGCTATGGCAATACTAAAAGGAATCTTATTCTGTTTGATATTTCATTTATTTTAATTATTTTATGGAGAATGCAACAGGATAAGTGGAAACATCTGAGAATATGGCTATAGTTGCTGGAGAAGTGTGAGTCTTTCAAAACAATAGAGAAGCCAACTATTGAGCCCTTGCTATTGAGTCGAGGGGATATATGAAGCCAGTAGCTAACTCAGTCTACTGCCTTTAAGCAAAATATTACTTTAGGATGGACTGACACTTGCATCCACAGGTCAATTTATTGCAATTAGGATAGAATTCATGTCTTCGTAAACAAAATTTTAGATTTTAAATGCGAAAAAAGGGACAGAACTGAAATCAAAATACACAAACTATGCATTAACAGCATATGTGTATTGCAATATAAAGTAGAGATTAACCATTCAGAAATACTAACAACTGCATGATGCCAATGTACAGTATAAAAATGTACGTATTAGACAGTATATTGAAGTTGTACATTAAAGGAGGTTAAGATCAAGGTGAAATGTTATTGACTGTGTATCATTCATTCCCAGAAAGATACAGCGGGCGGGTATTGTTAAACTGCCAACTAATTGAGCAGTTATTGCTTGGTCTAAATAGATTTTGAAATGCTTTCAACAGATTTGTGTCACCATAAATCTGCCCGTTGGAAATAATGGCTTCATTCAATGGCTTTTGTATCCATCATGTAGATGACAAGAGCCATGGTATGATCTACTACTTATACTTCCATATGAAGAAGGAAGAAGTGCAATGTAGGAAACACAAGACAGGGCCTAAAAAAAAATAAAATAAAAATAGAAGCAAAACACATACTATAAATTAAAAAAAAAATAAAAAAATAAAAAAAGTGAAATGTTTCAAAAGCTTAATCAATAGTCACGTTTTGAGAAAAAGGTTGCATATCCATTTCGATAAAAATAAAATGACTAAATCAAGATATAAAGAATTAAAACTGCAGGAAAGACTTAAAGAAGGAATTCTATGATAAACACAAAACCTTATCCAAATAGGCGGACCTTAAAAATTTGGGCTGTAAAAAAAAAAAAAAAAAAAAAAATACATTTTGTGGATACCAGATAAGCTATGATAAAATAGGTCTACATTGAACCTGGGTTAAATGGGTTATTATAGTGCTTGATTCTGAACTATATTACTTGTGTAGGGATGTGTTGCCCAACAACCTTGATGTTTAAAGTTTGTTTTGTACTTTTGCAAGGTCACTTGGAAAACATTGTGCCTATGGACAATCTGTGCTGCATCACCTGTCAGATGCTGTTGAAAAGGCTCCAGGGTTCTGATATGGAGACGGAGTGCAGCGAGTCCTGTCTGCCCCATCAGCTGGATAACCCCTAGTGAGCTTGTCATCAGTGGGTTGGACCAAGCTTTGACAAAACACAGAGGCACACCTCTGGGTGAGTCCATAGAAAGCTCTCCCTCCTGAAGAGAAACCCTTCTATCCTTAATGTTAAAAAGAGGAGAGTCTGGTATTAGCCCTCCCTCTTCAAGGAGAGGCTCTGTTGAGTAGAGGTATCCTGTTTGCAGGCAGGGTGTCTGTAGAGGTCTAAAGCTGGCCACACACACACACACACATTTTTTTCATACAGCACAGATGGACGAATCTGCAGTTCCTATTACTATATTCTGGCAACTGTACTGGCAGCTGTCAGAATAACCAAAAAGCAGCTGCGTCTCATTGTACATGCGGTGTGAGCTTCTGGATGCGGAGAACTACCTAGGTAACTAACTAGGAGCTGTAGAAGCGCCTAAAGAGTTTGGGTTTTCCACCTCCTCCAGTCTGTCAAGTTCTGCGTTAATTTTAAAACTGCATCTACAAAATTGGATGCGCAGCCACAAGTAATTATACTACCTACAGGCAAGGTATTACTGGACGAGATTTAAACTTGTAAAGACAAGGTTCTTTCAGGTGGAGGCACTGAAGTGCTAGGAACTCATGAATATTACCCTAGCTTCCACCTAGCAAACAGGATTTCCTAGTTACCCTAGTACTACCTACTAAACAGAGAGGATATATTACTGCCAGGAGGCAGTTAGCTCACATGACCCCCTTCCTTAACCCCAGAGTAGGGATAAACGTGGACTAGAGGCAATGTTCAGGTTTAAATAATAGAGTGACATGGATATGTATTTAGGCACCTATCACTTAGCAGGGAACCACCATGAGAAAGCACATTCCATGGCACTAGTAAAACTAATGAGATCCATTCACCCTCCAGCAGAGTATGCTATGCCAAGATTCTTTGAGGAGGAGACACCAACAGGATCACTACCTAATTTTACACTGTGTCATTTAGCCAGCAGATGCAATCTGTTCGGTTATGCATATGCGTTTTTGTCATATTTTCCCCTGTGAATCAACTGATTTTACCGTGTTGCCAGTGCAGTTTTTAAAGGACATGTGACTAAAAAAAAAAAAAAAAAAAACGCACCAAAAATGCGTCTCAGATGCATTTTTGCCACATGTTCTGTTGTCTTTAATAGGAAGGTGCGTTTTGGGCATTTTTTTTTTTAACTCCCCTAACCATGCTCCAAAAATGCTGCAAGCAGGATTTTTTTTTATCACAATGGAAGCCTACCTCCCCAGTGTGAACACATTCATTCATTTTAAAGGAAAGCATTTTTCTTCTGCATTTTTAAAAAGTGCTTGAAAAACTTCAGTGGGAAATCAGCCTAAAGATTTGTTAGTAAATATAAACAACTCCAACATCACTGCTTTTCCGTTACCAAAAGTTTTTATTGGAACACAGATAAAAAAAGTATACAATATGAGCGCAAAGGCTATAGTTGTATTTACAGTGCATTGAATCAAGAGTACCTGCAGGGTTATAGTGACAGATTCAATTGCATAAACAGAAATGTACAATAATTAAATCATAGTATCGTAAGGCACAAAATGGATAAAAGTATCAATTGCTAAAATATTTCCAATACATGACCATGAGCACATGAAAAACTTTCCATAGAAACACAAACCAAAGTTTTTTTTTAGGGTTGCCTTGGCAAAATGCCTAAAAATTGCTCCAAATAGCACAAAAATTGTGTACAAGCCAGTGGTATATCAAGTTTATTTTTCGTTACATAAAGCCACAGGTTTTCATTGTGCAACATTACAACCTTGGGCATTGTGCAGGTCAGCAAAAAGTGTTCATCGTCCAATCTGTCTGCCACAATGTCGCAGTCCCGCAAAAAATAATACATTGCAGCCACCATTGTCCTAACAACCGCTGATGTAATTGGACAAGGAGGACATCAGGCACCTGCACAGCATCCCTGCTCCTCTGTCAGCAATGGGGTCACATTAGTTGTGTGGGAGAGAGAAAAATGAGGAAGAAGAAATTGAGAATGCCAATCAGCAGTGTTCAAACTCTAATTAGGAAGTGGAAAATGATGGGTTCGGTTGAAACCAAACCACGGTCAGGTAGACCAACTACAATTTCAGCCACAACTGCCAGGAAAATTGTTCGGGATGCAAAGAAAAACCCACAAATAACTTCAGGTGAAATACAGGACTCTCTGAAAACATGTGGTGTGGCCGTTTCAAGATGCACAATAAGGAGGCACTTGAAGAAAGATGGGCTGCATTGTTGAGTCACCAGAAGAAAGCCATTACTACGCAAATGCCACAAGGTATCCCGCTTACAATACGCCAAACAGCACAGAGACAAGCCTCAAACCTTCTGGCACAAAGTCATTTGGAGTGATGAGACCAAAATTGAGCTATTTGGTCAGAACCATAAACGCTACATTTGGAGAGGAGTCAACAAGGCCTATGATAAAAAGGTATGGAGGTGCTGATGTTTTGGGATGTGTGAGCTACAAAAGGCACAGGAAATTTGGTCAAAATTGTTGGCAAGATGAATGCAGTATGTTATCAAAAAATACTGGAGGAACATTTGCATTCATCAGCCAGGAAGCTATGCATGGGACGTACTTGGACATTCCAACATGACAATGATCCAAAACACAAGGCCAAGTCGACCTGTCATTGACCATCTCAGCCTCCTAACCTCAATATCATTGAGCCACTCTGGGGAGATCTCAAAACGTGCAGTTCATGCAAGACAGCCCAAGAATTTACAGGAACTGGAGGCTTTTTGCCAAGAGGAATGGACAGCTTTACCATCTGAGAAGATAAAGAGCCTCATCCACAAATACCACAAAAGACTTCAAGCTGTCGTTGATGTTAAAGGGGGCAATACACGGTATTAAGAACTTGGGTATGTAAACTTTTGATTAGGGTAATTTGGCTAGTTTCTGTTGTCATTGTAATTTAAAAAGAGTAAACACAGTTGATTGATAATAAAATGGCTTCAGCCAAACACTAACCATAAGTGAAACAACATTTTGTGTTATCATTCATATTCTCTGAAAAATGGCCAGGAAATCAAATTCTGCCAGGGTATGTAAACTTAACTGTACATGTGTGGAAGCTGCTGCAATATGTAAAACTATTAGTTTTATTTTTTACACTTTAGAATGGGGTGCCTCAAGATTGTGCAGAATTTTAAAGGGTGCTGTGACTGAAAAAAGGCTGAGAAACACTGGTCAGGAGGACTTCCTCAGTCGTTATGCCAGCAACAAACATTGGTCTCACCATTATCACTGAAAGTGAAAAGAAAATCCACTTTTATTTATCTTGGCCTTGGAGCCTCTGGCAGAGGCGGTCCATTCTCATCCAGACATAACAGGTGTCAAGGTAGCAGGCTCCTCCCAAAGGATATCACTGTTTGCAGACGATAGCCTGATGACCCTAACTAAACCTAGAATCGCCCTACCCAATTTGTTTTCCCTCTTGGATACTTTTGCATCTTTTTTTGGTCTTTCCATCAACCCTACCAAATCGAAAGCTATGTCGCTTAATCTTCCACCCTTGGAACTGGCAACCTTACAAAGCACTTTTCCGTTTCAAGGAACTACCCTCTTTACCTTATCTGGGGATCCAGCTTAATCCGACGCATACGGAAGACTCTATCAAGCCAACTTCCCTTCTTTATTCAGAAAGCTGACGGACATGTTGTCCTCCTGGACCCATTTCCCATTAACTTTGGGTTTGGCAGGATTGTGGCAGTTCGTATGACCTATATTCCAAAATTGCTTTACTTTATTCGAGCCTTGCCCGTTCCGGTCCCCTTACATGTTTTGTGGATACACCAACGCAAAATCCTGAAGTTTGTCTGGGGCTCCGCCCGACCTAGGATTAATAAGCAAGTCTTATATGCCCGTAAGAGCAATGGAGGGCTCTCAATCCCAAATTTGCAAGCCTACTATACAGCTGTGAATATAGCCCCATTATCTCATCTTCACAAGAAATATCAAATGCCACTATTGATTTAGTGGACTCATATCCGATACCAGCCACCTCTTTACCCTGACTCCCCCTATACATCTTCCTACCGCAATCAGACCATGCCTTGCTCATTCCCTTCGTCTGTGGGATTCGATTAAATTCTCTGCGGGTCCGATTTCTCCTCATCTCCCCTTGCTCCAAATCCTTCACTTCCCATTATTTCTGCCGGGGTTTGATTATTTTCAGTAGTACTCCTGATGGATGGTTAACGGTTTTGTGGATATTCACTCTTTGTTTACCCCCCCACTAGGATAATGGCATTTGAGGCTCTACGTAACTCTCGTGATATATCAGTGGAGGTGCGTCCATTAAGGACCCCCTCTCCAGCCATCCCCCTCTATGACTGATGGATAGATTCATGCATTGCATGAATCTATTCCTGGCCGCCACCACCCCCTATGCAGGCGTCCGGCCCCTTTTCGGACGTCGGGCGCCTGAATTACAGCGGGGGGTGTTTTTGAAGCACCCAATTAGAGCCATAGCCTCTAATAGGCTTCAAAAAAGGTGGACTCATGGCACAAACCATTGCACTATGAGCCCATCCAGGTGTGTTTAAAAAAGTGAATGAACATTCGCTTTCCTAACACTGAACCACCTCTCCGTCAATCAGGTGCACGGGTCTGTTACCCATCACCTGGTTGGCTGAAAGGCCAGGCTCAGCGATTCGACGCCTATCAGGAAAAGGGGAGGAGACGCATGGAGGACACAGGCGACGCTGTCTGATCCGCTGCAAGGTTCCACCACTCGCCGCCGGCACCCGCATGCCTGACACGCCACCGAGACAGGTATTCTCAAAAATGCTTACAACAAAGGTTCTTTACAGGTTGTACTACACACCGGCAAAGTTGGCTCGTTTTATTCCAGCCTACTCTCCTTTGTGTTTCCGAGGATGCTCTCAGAGGGGCACTATGGCTCACATTTTGTGGACATGTCTAAAGGTATGCAGATTATGAGTCAGAGCCTACTCTCTTCTCCGCAACATATTCCATACTAACCTCAAAAGGGATCCCTATGAAGCTCTTCTCTGCAAGCCGATAGCAGAATTGCTTCGCCTGGAGCACCAGCTGGCGATGCATCTCTTTACTGCAACTAGAAGAGTAAACAAAAAGTTGACTGCTATCCCTTTAGACACTTTCGGGTTTGGCAACCCCGGGTTGATTATATTAAACCTTCTAGATTTGATACTACACTTCCCTCGATTTAATATGCTCCTGCTGCCCACCGCATTGACTCCCCCTCTTCATTTCCCTGTCCTTTTCCATTCTTAGGTCCCTTTTCTCCCTTCTCCCCCTTCCTTTAGTCTTACATCTCCTTCTTTCTTCTAGTTTGTCAGGGCACCAGGCATTTGCCTGGGTGGGATGATTACATTGCTAGCTATATAGCACTGTTCAAAGTTATGCTCTGGTTGGTATATATCTTTTGAATATATGGTCAGTAATGTGAGATGCTCAACATATGTGGACATTTTAGTTCTATACTTCACGCGACGTTCCCCAGAACAGCAAAGCACCAGACTGCGTTATTCACCTTCCAGATGTTTCGTAGGGCCAATTTTGGCATTTCTGGAACTTGAACATTTCTATTTAGAGATTAGATATAGATATATCTTTATATACTTTTTTCTTTATTATTATCCATACATTGTCTTGGTATTGTTTAAAATGTCATTGCAATGTACCCACCAAACTGTTAAGCAGTACTGTTGAAATAAATATTAATAAAAGTGAAAAGAAAAGAATTCCAAATTTTGGGTTGTCCTCAAAAAAAAAAAAAATAAAAAAAAAAAGAAGAAGAGGGGAAATCTTCCAATGGGAACACTAGTTCTGGTGACCTGAGGGTTTTTCTCACTTCCTGTTGTGGCTATGAACAAGAAGTGAAAGTAAATCTCCCCAATGGGTCACAGATGGCAACAAAACTGACAGGGGTTTTGACTGTAGATCTACTTTAAGCTTATTCAAGAAATGCCACTCTGCCTAAAACTGTTCAATGGAGTGTTTCAAAATAATGGCTTCCAAACCTGTTACCAAGCCAGGTTTCATGCAGAAGGCACAACTATTTTAATAAAAATCCATTTTACAGGACGCAGACAAAAATATTTATGTGCATGATTTGAAGTGATTCCACTGTTGATTGAGAAGTTTGTATCTATAATAGAATGCTGTAAAACTTAGCTAAATGCTTCAACACATAAAATTTAATGTACTATCACACAGCTAAAACATGTGAAAATTAGTGTTTTTGATCCCAAGTGTACGCCAAACCTTACTTATCATTGCTGTTCTCTATGCTTCATATAATAAACGCAGGAAAGACAAAATGGCAGATTAGCTTGCTTTCTTTGTGCTGTGCCTTTTTAAACTTACTTTGTAAATATGTGAAAAAAAAATATATAAAATTTTAATAAATTGCAAATTCCAGATTTCAGTTTTACCTTATTCAAAATGTATATTTGTGCATAATAAATCATAGAGCCAATGTGTATAAGTACAGATATGTTAATCAGAAAAAGACAGTCAGTCAATTTCTAGTAAAGCCTGGTACACATCACGTTTATTTTCATTCAACCCGAAAAAAACTGGAAGCTCCGGTCGAAGCAGCTGTACTAACAATCAGACGTTGGTGCAGCAATCTCCCCTGACGAGCTATTGTGTTCTGACAGGGGCACCAGAACATTCCGGTCATTGGTTGAGAGTGCTGATCAGGAGCCAGTTAGCTGCTGGTTTTCCATGCATGCTCGTCCAACAAAACGGTCCGCTTCTGTACACACGGGCCAAAGGAATTTTTAGGCTGACTCTAAACCTATCTGCATCTACTGGGGTTATTCCATTCATGCCTAATGGGCCCCAACACATGCCATGCATTATACATCGCACTTAACCCTTCAATACATCACTACATATTCATGCAAATACAAATACACTTGGCTGCAGCATGCTGGCAAAAATTGGGTCAGGTATATTTTCTGCGAGCATGCTAAGGGTACATAGGAAATCAAATGACAAAGGCAATAATCTTCACCACGTTAAAAACACAGGCATAGGTATAGGTATAAATGGGCCACGCAAGATACTTCTGCATTAACACTTATATTTAGCTGTGCGTAGCACAGCGGCCAAGTGCCTAGCACTTCCACCTGGCAGCACTAGGGTTGCCGGTTTAAATCCCAACCACGATACTACCTGCTTGGAGTTTGCATGTTCTCCCTGTGCGAGTTTCCTCCCATATGACATGCGTAAATTGACAATGCTATACAAGTACCTGTAATAAACCAAACAGGCTGATTAAACAGTCACCTGTACAGCATCTTCCTATTACTGGCTACAGTCTGAATTAAAGGTTATCCAACTTCAATGAAAATGCTTTCAACCAACATTTATATCAGGACACTGATGGAGTAGTTTAAAAGAAGGATCAAAATAAACCCATCGATTCAAATATTTTTGAGGAATATTTCATACTTTCCTTCACATAAAAGAACTGTTTCTTTAATTGGAAAGAAAAGGTGTTCATCTTGGGTAAATTAAGAGGATTAGTTTCTATAAAAAGCAGCATGTGTCAATAAACAGGCAGATAGCTAGCTAGAATGATAAGTTGACAATGGCGGCCTCCATGTTTGTCAGGAACACAGAAGTCACAATACCACCTGCATCCTCTGCTGTGAGAAATAAAGGTTACCAAGGAATTGGCATCACGTATAGAGCACATATTAAAAACCATACCATTAATGCTACAAGCCAAGAGCAAAACAAGATCAGAAGGTTCCTCCCTTATTTATGCCACGATTTCTCCAGTTTCCTTGTAATCAAACCTGAACTAGGTTACTAAAGTTGTCTAGGACTATAAAGCCTACAGGAAAGCCACGATGCCTATTGGAAACATTCTCCTGACCTAACCCAATTGTAATGCTCACAACATACTCTGCATGTTTTTGCAAACAAATGAGCTATTCACATTCTGTTAACCACTTGCCGACCGGGCCATAGCCGAAAGACAGCTACAGTGCGGTCGGCTTATACTGGGTGGGCGTCCTCCCAGAATGTTGCTCCCGCAAACATCCATGACCGCCGGGTCCAGAAGACCCGGCGCATCACGGATCGCGGTAAATGGCCGCGTGTAGCGGCCGTTTACCACGTGATCGCTCCGTCAAATGACAGAGCGATCACTTGTGAACAAACCGGCGTCATGTCATGACGCTGGTTCCTCCTTCCCCTCTCTGTACCAATTTGTACAGTGCGAGGGGAGAGAGGGAGAGATCGTTTTTAGCAGCGCTGTGGGCTGGATCTGTAGTGCCCACATACTGTGCAATACTCTGCAATAATGTGCAATACCCTGCCAATACTCTGCAATAAATTTTAACAAAGATTTTTTTTTTTCCCAACCGAATTTTCAGGCTTTTTTGATTTATAGCGCTAAAAATAAAAAAAATAAAAACAGTGGTACCACCAAAATAAATTAATGAAAAAAAAAAAAGGACAAAAAAAACTTTCATATGGGTACAGTGTTGCATGACTGAGTAATTGTCATTCAAAATGTGAGAGCAACGAAAGCTGAAAATTGGTCTGGTTAGGAAGGGGTTTAAGTGCCCATTTGTCAAGTGGTTAAGGATGGTTTAGGGCTAGGTTCACATTTACAGGTGTTAATGTATCCTATAGAAAATAAAATCTCTTAACTGGTATAATTCATTGCCCGAAACGTGTAAAATAGTACCGGTGACCAAGACGTATTTGCCCTATATGATCATCAATGGATTAATTTAACATCAATTTTATAATGCAAAAGAGTAAAATACACTTTAGAGAGATATAGATAGGATAAGATAGATAAGACAGACGTGCATCTCATAAAATTAGAATATCATCAAAAAGTTAATATATTTCAGTAATTCAATTCAAAAAGTGAAACTCATTTTATATAGATGCGTTACACACAGAGTAATATAATGCAAGCATTTTTATTTTAATTGTGACGATTATGGCTTACAGCTAGTGAAAACCCAAGATTCAGTATCTCAGAAAATTAGAATATTACAGAAGACCAATAAAAAAAAGGATTTTTAATACAGAAGTGTTGGCTTACTGAAAAGAGAAGGGGGGGGGGGGTTAGTAACGCTTGGAGAGATACAAATGGTGGTGGGGGGGTAAGGCTATAAGTGGAAGTAGTCCTAATAATATAGTCCAATCACTGATGGTGACTTAGACCCTGTAAGAGTTCAGTTCAAGCATGGAGGGTTAAGAATATGTTCAGATGCGTTAAAAATTTCCAAATAATAAAAACACTCTGGAAGTGCAGCCACTTGTGGGAGAGGAAGCAGCTCTGTAGGGATAGAATAGAAAAACACAGCAGCACTCATCTGAGTACAGTATGTTAGAACAGGCACATAATTTATTTAGGTTAAAATTGCAACTCTGGTTAAAAGCAGGCTTATCACAATGGTGGCCTTGCCATGTAGTCCTGATTCAGTGACTTCAAATCATCACTGACTGTGGAAACTTCACACTGGACCTCATGCAATTTGGATTCTGTGCCTCTCCACTCTTCCTCCAGACTCTGGGACCTTGATTTCCAAATTACATGCAACATTTTCCACAGTCCGTGATGATTTGGGTAGCCATGTCATCTGCTGGTGTTGGTCCACTGTGCTTTATCAAGTCCAAAGTCAGGGCAGCCATCTACCAGGAAATTCTAGAGCACTTCATGCTTCCCTCTACTGACCAGCTTTATGGAGATGCCGAGTTAATTTTTCTGCAGGACTTGGCACCTGTCCACACTGCCAAAAGTACCAAAACCTGGTTTAACCGGTTGAATACCGGGCCTTTTCACCCCCTTCCTTCCCAGACTAATTTTTCATTTTCAGCGCTGTCGCACTTTAAACGACAATTGCGCGGTCGTGCGACGTTGTACCCAAACAAAATTGGCGTCCTTTTTTCCCCACAAATAGAGCTTTCTTTTGGTGGTATTTGATCACCTCTGCGGTTTTTATTTGTTGCGCTATAAACAAAAGAAGAGCGACAATTTTGAAAAAAAAAAAAAAAAAAAAATACACTATATTTTTAACTTTTTGCTATAATAAATATCCCAATTTTTAAAAACAAAAAAACAAAATTTTTTCCTCAGTTTCGGCCGACACGTATTCTTCTACATATTTTTGGTAAAAAAAAAAAAAAAAATATCGCAATAAGCGTATATTGATTGGTTTGTGCAAAAGTTATAGCGTCTATAAAATACGGGATAGATTTATGGCATTTAAAAAAAAAAAATATTTATTTATTTTTTTAATAATAGCGGCGATCGCGATTTTTTTTCGTGACTGCGACATTATGGCGGACACATCGGACACTTTTGACACATATTTGGGACCATTCACATTTATACAGCGATCAATGCTATAAAATTGCATTGATTACTGTATAAATGTGACAGGCAGTGAAGGGGTTAACCACTAGGGGGACACAAGGGGTTAAATGTGTTTCCTAGGGAATGCTTCTAACTGTAGGGGGAGGGGACGTACAAGGGGAGGAGACCGATCAGTGTTCCGCTGTTCTGGGAACACAGATCGCTCTCCTCTGAGCTGACAGGACATGGATCTGTTTACACACACAGATCCACGGTCCGGCTCGGTTAACGGGCAATCGCGGGTGCCCGGCAGACATCGCGGCCGTCGGGCACTCGCACTGGGTCCCGAGCAACGTGGCGGGCGCGCCCCCTAGGCGGCCGGGAACCCGAGGCTGTCATATAACGTCCACCCAGGATGGGAGATCCCATCTGTGGACGTCATTTGACTATAGGCGGGTAGGAAAGTGGTTAATGATCATGGTATCACTGTGCTTGATTGGCTAGCATACTCACCTGACCTAAACCCCATAGAGAGTCTGTGGGGTATCGTCAAGAGGAAGAGGAGACACCAGACCCAACAATGCAGATGAGCTAAAGGCCGCTATCAAAAGCAACCTGGGCTTCCATTACACCTCAGCAGTGCCACAGGCTGATCGCCTCCATCTCACGCCGCATTGATGCAGTAATTCATGCAAAAGGTGAACCGACCAAGTATTGAGTGCATACTATCCTGTACATGGACATATTTTTCATTAAGCCAACAATTCTGGATTAAAAATACTTTTATTTAATGGTCTTAGAGAATATTCTGATTTTCTGCAATACTGAAATTTTGGGTTTTCACTAGCTGTAAGCCAAAATTAAAAGATAGAAATGCTTGAAATATATCACTGTGTATATAAAAAAAACGCATCTATATAAAATATATAAGTTTCACTTTTTGAATTGAATTACTGAAATAAAAATTAGATTATCAAAAACGTAAGTTATGAGATGCACCTGTAATAATATTAATTTATATATATATATATATATATATATATATATATATATATATATATATATATATATAAATAAATATAAATAAGTGCATGTGTATATGTATCTATCTCCCCATCCCCAAAGGCCCTAATAAAATAAGCTTCATTATTGACTCATATACTATTAAAGAAACAGCTAGCAACTGGTGGTTGTCGTGATCTTGTAAAATCTGCTATATGTTAACCAACATGCCAGGCACCTAGCACTGCTGAACTAATGCTTGTAGCATCCATAAAGCATGCTGTACACTACTTGTCAGCAGAGTGAGAAGAAAAATGAAGGGCATTAATAGGTCAAACAAGCACCAACACCCAAGGGATAATATACACACACCACATTATAACAATACTTATACAGAGCATTAATCATTTTCCCTGAATAAAGTCTACCCAAATACATTTTATGCATGCTGAAAACCAAACAAAAATTGTGTACATTGTAAACAAGCACTTGTAAGAATCTAAAGATTATATATGGTTTTCTTTAAGTGAATTTGGCAATCTCCAAATTAATTTTGGCTTGTGCAGACACGCAGTTAACATGATATTAAAAGACTTGGACAGATATAGGTGGATCCTGGCAAGTTAAAACACCCAACAAGTTTTTATATCTCTTAGGACTCCAGCAGTGAGATCACCCCAGAATTCTTGACTCTGTGCTCTTTGCCATGATGTAACACATCAACAGCAGGGAATCTCACTGCTACGAGTTCATTTTATGGTCATAAAAAATAAAGAAATAAATCTCTGTATTGGCCACAGCAGGTAGGCAGACCAGGGAATCCAGAGACCTTAAGTGATATAAGAAGCCAGTGGGTGACTTAACCTAATTCAGTTTTGCAAACACTGGGCTATTTTATTTACACACACGCACACAAAATATAAATATAATATATTTGTGATAGGACCTTGTTGTCGGAAATTCTGAGAGTGTGTCGGCTCCATCACACGTTTTCCATCGGAATTTCCAACACACAAAGTTTGAGAGCTTGCTATAAAATTTTGTGTGTAATATTACAGTTGTGCTCATAAATTTACATACCCTGGCAGAATTTATGATTTCCTGGCCATTTTTCAGAGAATATGAATGGTAAACACAAAAACTTTTTCCCTCATGGTTAGTGTTTGGCCGAAGCCATTTATTATCAATCAACTGTGTTTCCAGTTTTTGAAATCATAATAGCAACAGAAACTACCCAAATGACCCTGATCAAAAGTTTACATACCCCAGTTCTGAATACCGTGTATTGCCCCCTTTAACATCAATGACAGCTTGAAGTCTTTTGTGGATGAGGCTCTTTATCTTCTCAGATGGTAAAGCTGCCCATTCCTCTTGGCAAAAAGCCTCTAGTTCCTGTAAATTCTTGGGCTGTCTTCCATGAACTGCACGTTTAAGATCTCCCCAGAGTGGCTCAATGATAGAGGTCAGGAAACTGAGGTGGCCACTCCAGAACCTTCACTTTATTCTGCTGTAGCCAATGACAGGTCGAGTTGGCCTTGTGTTTTGGATCATCGTCATGTTAGAATGTCCAAGTACGTCCCAAGCGCAGCTTCCTGGCTGATGAATGCAAATGTTCCTCCAGTATTTTTTGATAACATACTGCATTAATCTTGCCAACAATTTTGACCAAATTTACTGTGCCTTTGTAGCTCACACATCCCCAAAACATCAGCTACCCACCTCTGTACCTTTCATCATAGGCCTTGTTGACTTCTCTCCAAATGTAGCGTTTATGGTTGTGGCCAAAAAGCTAAATTTTGGTCTCATCACAACAAATGACTTTGTGCCAGAAGGTTTGAGGCTCGTCTCTGTGCTGTTTGGCATATTGTAAGTGGGATACTTTGTGGCATTTGCCTAGTAATGGCTTTCTTCTGGTGACTCGACCATGCAGCCCATCTTTCTTCAAGTGCCTCCTTATTGTGGATCTTGAAATAGCCACACCACATGTTTTCAGAGAGTCCTGTATTTCATCTGAAGTTATTTGTGTGTTTTTCTTTGCATCCCGTACAATTTCCCTGGCAGTTGCAGTTGAAATACTAGTTGGTCTACCTGACCGTGGTATGGTTTCAACAGAACCCCTCATTTTCCACTTCTTGATTAGAGTTTGAACACTGCTGATTGGCATTTTCAATTCTTTGGTTATCTTTATATTCCTTTCCGGTTTTATACAGTTCAACTACCCTTTCCCACAGATCCTTTGTCAATTCTTTTGCTTTCCCCATGACTCAGAATCCAGAAACGTCAGTGCAGCACTGGATGAAAGATGCAAGGGTCTGTCAGGAGTCCAGAAACTCACTGACCTTTTATAAACACACCAATTACAAGCAAACAGATCACAGGTGAGGATGGTTACCTTTAATAGCCATTCAAACGCCTTTGTGTCAACCTGTGTGCATGTTAGCAGGTCAAAATCACCGGGGTATGTAAACTTTTGATCAGGGTCATTTGGGCAGTTTCTGCTGCCATTATAATTTAAAGAGAGTAACAGTTGATTGATAATAAATGGCTTCAGCCAAACACTTACCATGAGTGAAAGAAATGTTTGTGCCATCATTCGTATTCTCTGAAAAAAAGGAGGAGGATTAAGGAGGATTAAGCCTTGAAGAAGCAGTAACACCTGCAAAACATGTTGGCAGATCCCGTGCAAGTCATGCGATATCATACCTTACTTTTGTGATATATTTTCTACATATATTTGGGCTTTAAGTGCACTGCCTCTTTTTTATGAACACTAGATGTATTAATAAACATTATCTTTATAATTATGATTGGTGTACATATATGTTTTGTTTTATCTCAACCATGGGGACTAAAAGCCCACCCTCTACAATACTTTTCCTTTCTACAAAATACAGTACTTAACTGTATTTTTAAATTCCAATATAAATCTTCTTTGAGTTAGTTTGCGCCTATCCATAGACGATCATATTACATATATACATGTGGGCTATTTGCAGCAAAGGGCTGTGCCAGCTTAGCCACTTAAAGAAGCAGGAATTAGAATATTTATTTTGGTTGCAAGAGTTTGAGACCACTCCATCCTGCTCATTGGGCATGTGGATTCAGAGTCTGAATCCAGGAAGCATAGTTATCCATGTAACTTATAAATTTATACAGATCACCTCAAATGACATCCTCAGTTTGTGTCTAGTTCAATGCAGGAGTGATGTGTCAAATCTCATCCCTTTTTAAATATTTAGCAGAACTGGGATTCTTGAATATTAGATGATTATCTTTATACAAAAAGTCTAGGGTGGCAAGGTTGACCCAGGGCATCAAGGAATATATCTTTATATGCACCTCTGAATGTACTATGGAAAAAAAATACTATTTTTCTTCATATTTATCCAACGTCTTAATCTTTGGCTTATGCAATACAGGCTTTTATTCAGAAAATTCACTACCGAAAAACAAAACAAAAAAAAAAACCTTCAACATTTTGTCATGTTACAACCAAAAAAAAACAAATGTATTTTATTGAGATTTTATGTGATAGACCAACACAAAGTGGCACAGAATTGTGAAGTGGAAGGAAAATAAATGGTTTTCAATCTTTTTTACAAATATATATGAAAAGTGTGGTGTGCATTTTGTATTCGGCCCCCTTTACTCTGATACCCTTAACTAAAATCTAGCGGAACCAATTGCCTTCAGAAGTCACCCAATAAGAAAAAATAGAGTCCACTTATGTGTAATTCAATCTTAGTATACATACAGCCCTCAGAGGTTTGTTAGAGAACCTTAGTGAACAAACAGCATCATGAAGGCCAAGGAACACACCAGACAGGTCAGGGATACAGTTGGAGAAGCTTAAAGCAGGGTTAGGTAATAAAAAAAAAAATATCCCAAGCTCTTTATCTCACGGAGCACTGTTCAATCCATCATCTGAAAACAAAAAAAGTGTATGACAACTGCAAACCTACCAAGATATGGCTGTCCACCTAAACTGATAGACCGGGCAAGTAGAGCATTAATCAGAGAAGCCGCCAAGAGGCCCATGGTAACTCTGGAGGAGCTGCAGAGATCCACAGCTCAGGTGAGAGAATCTGTCCACAGGACAACGATTAGTCGTGCACTCCACAAACCTGGCCTTTATGGAAGAGTGGCAAGAAGAAAACCATTGTTGAAAAAAAACCCATAAGAAGTCCCGTTTGCAGTTTTGCAAGAAGCCATGTGGGGGGACACAGAAAACATGTGAAAGAAGGTGCTATGGTCAGATAATGAGACCAAAAATTTAACTTTTTGGCCTTAAAGCAAAACGCTATGTGTGGCGGAAAACTAACATTGCACATCACCCTGAACACACCATCCCCACCGTGAAACATGGTGGTGGCAGCATCATTTTGTGGGGGGATGCTTTTTTTCCCCAGCAGGGACAGGGAAGCTAATCAGAGTTGATAGGAAGATGGATGGAGCTAAATACAGGGCAATCTTAAAAGAAAACCTGTTATGCCCCGTACACACGGTCGGATTTTCCGACAGAAAATGTGTGATAGGACCTTGTTGTCGGAAATTCTGAGAGTGTGTCGGCTCCATCACACGTTTTCCATCGGAATTTCCAACACACAAAGTTTGAGAGCTTGCTATAAAATTTTCCGACAACAAAATCCGTTGTCGGAAATTCCGATCGTGTGTACACAAATCCAACGCACAAAGGGCCACGCATGCTCAGAATAAATTAAGAGACGAAAGCTATTGGCTACTGTCCCGTTTATAGTCCCGATGTACGTGTTTTACGTCACCGCATTCAGAACGATCGGATTTTCCGACAACTTTGTGTGATCGTGTGTATGCAAGACAAGTTTGAGCCAACATCCGTAGAAAAAAATCCATGGATTTTGTTGTCGGAATGTCCGATCAATGGCCGACCGCGTGTACAGGGCATTAGAGTCTGAAAAAGACTTGAGACTGGGATGGAGGTTCACCTTCCAGCAGGACAACAACCCTAAACATACAGCCAGAACTACAATGGAATGGTTTAGATCAAAGCATATTCAGGTGTTAGAATGACTACATGCTAGAATGAGTCAAAGTCCAGACCTAAATCCCATTGAGAATCTGTGGCAAGACTTGAAAATTGCTGTTCAGACGCTCTCCATCCAATTTGACAGAGCTTGAGCTATTTGTCAAAGAAGAATGGGCAAAAATGTCACTCTCTAGATGTGCAAAGCTGGTAGAGACCTAACCAAAAAAAGTTGCAGCTGTAATTGCAGCGAAAGGTGGTTCTACAAAGTATTGACTCAGGGGGGCTGAATACAAATTCACGCCATACTTTTCACATATTTGTATAAAATGTTGAAAAATATTTATGATTTTCCTTCCACTTCACAATTATGTGCCACTTTGTGTTGGTCCATCACATAAAATCCCAATAAAATACATTTATGTTTTTGGTTGTAACATGACAAAAATGTGGAGAATTTCAAGGGGTATGAATACTTTAAGGCACTGTATATGATAAGTAAATAAGAGCAGCATTACAATAGTGAGTGCCTCCATCAACTGGTAGCTTCCAAGAACCACACGTTCTCTTGTTGGCATATGAAGTATGTTGAATATTAATACAAGCTGGCAAAAGGAGACCAGCAAGCTGAAAAATGCCTTCTAAGAGGCATGAGATGACTTAGGTACAGGAGAAAAAGCGGCTGCTGTGATAACTGACCCACTGCTCATTTGGGACTCTTAAAAAGGTCTAGCTGGCCGAATCCTCTTCATTAAACAAGTGTTCTGAAAACCATGTCTCCTAAAGGAAAGGACATTTTGTGTATTATGGAAAGGGGTTATAGGCACTTTAGTGAAGATAGAGAGGAGGCGATTATGAGAATTGGTGAAAATCAGGTACAGGAGGTAAAAGGTGGCTGGGCTGGGGATGTCAAAAGGTGGCTGGGGATGTCAATTTCAGGGCAGTGGGTAGAAGACTGAAGCTTCACAACTCTGGTACATACCATGCCTAGATGTATCAAGCAATACAACTGGCATGATTTAGCCATTTGTGGGTGATGTCATGTCTGTGGGCAACCATTGGATGAAACTTTTTAGAGAAAAGAATAGTAACTGGACAAAGTTTTCTAGCCTCTCAAAAAATGTTTTGTTTTTTTTTCCTGAAGGAAACAAAAACAAAAACACACACCAAAATAGACCCAGACGAGGATACATACATCATCCTCTCCACATTCAAAAATACAAACACTGGGATTTGCTTACTAAAACTTGAGTGCAAAATCTGATGCTGCATAGAATCCATTCAGCTTCCAGGTTTTTTGTCAAAGCTTGAGGCTCCGTTCACATCTTGGCCTTCCAAATCACGGGCGGAATCCCTGCAATTCTGCTCGCGATTTAAAATAGCAGCAAATCTCGGGACACCCATGTGATCACAGTCACTTCCAAAGGCACCCAGATTGCGGCATGATTCTGCCACGATTCAGACAATCGCGGGAAAATTGCGCACACAGAACTGCGGGATGTCCGTCACCCAAAAGAAGTTCTTGTACTTCTTTTGGGCGACAGGCGTCCCACTATTCTGTTTGTGCTATCTTGCCGAGTGATGGGAAGTGATGGAGATCACACAGGCATCACGCGATTTTGAATCACGGGCAGAATTGTGGCGACTCCACCCACGATTTGGAACGCCAAGATGTGAATGGAGCCTAACTGAACAAGCTGAAGTTAGAAGCCAATTGGCTACCATGCACAGCTGCACCATATTTTGCACTTTTCAATTTTAGTAAATCAACCCCATTGTGTCTGTATGCAACTCTTGAAGACTGCTGTTTCATCTCCCAACTTAGGGATTTGAGCATTAGCATAGTGTGCTCATCCTGACCATTCTCGTGCGTAACCACGTGTGTTATTGTACACTGGGTTTGATTTACTAAAACTGGAGGAGAGCTGTACCAGATTTTGCACTCTCCAGTTTTAGTAAATCAACCCCAATAGGTTTACTGGGTTTACTTAGTGAACCAAGCCTCATTTCATTTACTGCGTGTTAATTACCTAAACCCTTTAGTGATCACGTCCAGTCTGGGATGGACTTGTGCAGGTCTGCTATTAGCTTTTAAAACATAGTTCTAAAAACAAGAAATGCACATGCATATTTCTGCATAAAGACTGAGTTATGCAATGTGTCCTGTAACATACATTATGTCCTTTTACATCTATGGGTTTTCCTAAAAAAAAAAAAAGTGTATTAGAACTCTTTTTCAGCGATGGGGCTATTCACATTTCACTCTTGGTGCTGTGGTATGCTCAGCAATAATTTGACAAAATGTTTGTAAGCAACATGATTTAAAGTGAACACATTTTAGTTTATTCACCAAGATTCAACTTGCTAAGTGAACATTCACCATGCTATGTGAATAGTCTCTACTAAATCAGCCACAAAGTGTTCATAGACGGTGTCAGTTGGATAATTATAGATATTTTCATTGTTGCACAGAAAATGGAGAAAATAACCCATGTACTCACAAGTTCTTGGTAGTACGACTTTGTTTTCTCTTCCATTTCCTAGTATTGCACGGCATAGACTACACAATATACTAATTCTGTTGCTTTAAAGTTAAGATTCAAGGATCAAGAACATTTAAATCAATTTCTAAAACTTCATGGTATTGTTGTTAACTGTAACAACGCCAACTTTGATGAAACTGCCGATTACAATTATGTATACACTATACTGTTCAGTATAGTGGTTAGAACAATGGTATAGGCATGCTCTGTATAATCCAAAACACAAAAAAGATGGCATGTACCTATTCTGGTATGCATAGGGGAATAAACATTTGCAAATCATTTAGTTCTCATTAAAACAGACCACATTCCCTGGATTTAGGGAGAATTTTGTGGATGCAACTATACAGCAATGCATTGGCTTTTGCAGATCATTAATGAGGTATAGTGATTGGATGTATTAAATATTTTCATCCATCTAGACTAATTATTTAAACTTGCTATTTTAGAGACAATTAAGAACTAGGAAATACTGCAAGACCATTGTAGCTGAACAACCAAGCCAGTAATATAAAAAGGCTTATATACTAAAAACTATTGAAAGGCAGCCAGACAACTCAACTACATAATGGACTGGAATGCAGTTTACCCCCTGCAAGTTACTGGGAAGTTATTGTTAGCACCATGTACATCGTGCAAAATGCACAGTGTACAGCTCCATTTGACATAGTTTTTCCTGTATGTCATTTAAACATATATGTATTGTGTTACAAGACATTTCATTACCAATAATGTTTAATGTAAGAGTTAGGGTTACAAAAAATACTGCAGGCAGGAAAACGATTAAAGAGGCTAGGGTGAGTGATCAGACGAAGTCTTTAAAATTGGAAGGTATTTATTTATTACAGGTACTTATATAGCGCCATCAATTTACACAGCGCTTTTCACATATTGTACAGTCATATCAGTTCCTGCCCTCAAGGAGCTTACAATCTAAGGTCTCTTACTCACATTCCTACATACACATATTAGGGCCAATTTAGCCTACCAGCAAGTCTTTGGAGTGTAGGAGGAAACCGGAGTACCTGGAGGAAACCCACGCAGACAGAGGGAGAACATGCAAACTCCAGGCAGGTAGTGCCATGGTTGAGACTCAAATTAACAACCCTACTGCTGCTAGGCAGAAGTGCTAGCCACTTAGCCAAAAGGAAAGAAAATGATAGATCGATAAAACAGATAGATAGATGGGTAGAGTCAAGCAAAGTACTCCTTTATGTGCATTATGTGCAGTTCAGCCTAGTAACAACTTAAAATATAGAGCTTAAATTTAATTAGCATGCAGAATATTTAAAAATGTGGGATGATATTGGTGAAAAATATAATATAATTTATATAAAAAGGAAGGCTTGAGTAACAAAGAGGTTGATGCTGTTAAAAGGAACCCATCTGGATAAAATACGGAATCTGGCTTTGTGAACTTTTTCATTGAAAGGAGGGAGGCAAGCGGTTTGACCACATCGCTAAGCAACCACAAGATGGATATCAATGGGACCAGGTGCTCTGTGCACTTGGTCCGCTAAAAGATTAAAGTAACTAAAAAGGCAAACTTTTTTTTTTTATATATTCTCTATCCTAGATGGCGTAGGGGGAGGGTTATAAAACTGTCAGTTTTTTTTTTTTTTTTTGCCATCTGTGTCCCATTGGTGATGTTTCCCTTCACGTCCTGTCTCATGGCCAAAATAGGAAGCGAGAGGAAATCCCTCCAAAGTTAGGGAATCCTGGTGTGTCACTAGGGTCACCAGAACTAGTAGCAGGTGCTCTAATCCCTCTCCACTCCATCCAAAATTTAAAAAAAATTTGAGCACAAGGTTTTGTGCTATGAAAAAGCAATTCTAGATACACATTTAGCCAAATATTTGTGTGTGATTAAGTAGGAACTTTGGTTTTTCACCCAAAAAACTGATGAAAAGGTATTGATTGGGTGCTTAACTCATTTTAGGTATTCACTGAATTGGTTATGAACACATTAAAAACAGACTTCTAATGACAAGTTTTCGCTCTCAAGAAGCAGCCAGGCTGAACCCAATGTATGCTTTTTTGCTGGTTAGAACTATACACAAGCCATGATCAAGGTGAGACATTTCCAGGGGTTGTATTTTGCATAGCCATTGAGTGAGAACATGTGCCTAGGGCCTGTCCATTTTCTTTTTATATTTAAGTGGTTACATGTTTTACCAAGATACAATAAAAAGGCACTTTGGTCACGTAACCTCAATCTGTAAAATGCTGCAAGAAAATCAGCTGTGAAAAGCCTCCTAGTCTGAATGGTCACGGTTCATAGTAACCATCCAGTATGCACACTAGCCTAGAATCTGTTTAGCCAGAATTAACATGTTATACAGAAGTATGCCCTCTTATTATATTTGATCATTATCTAAAGAACTAGTGAGAACTTTATCAAGAGTAGCTAACTTTTCTTCTTAGTTCAAATTAAGCATTTAATTTAAATGAACCATATCAACAACATGATCAGTGGAACAAGAAAGCTACTAGATTGTGGTGCAGGGATTTGTGTTCTTTAGAAGATAGCCATGCAAATTTAATTTTTTGTAAATTACCCCATCAGATTAAGGAAACAGGATCAAAGATGATACTAAGCAAAAAGAAGTTTAAGTTTTCAAAAAAAATTGCCTTAATTTCAGTTGCCAAGATTATTCGGGTTGAAGGTAATAGATACCCGTAAAGGGTTAGATGTGTCACATCATTGAACAGTGGCCACAAAGGACCTCCCTAAACGGTATATAAACCTTAACAATGAACTTTTCCTATCTGTTTTTTTTTTTGGGCTGTTAAATATACAATTGAAAGGGTTTGTTATATCTGGGTGCTGTTAGAGACATTTAATTCTGCTTTATTGTGCAACTTCAGTACTGCCCAGTTGACAAATATAGATTACCTAAAATCTATACAGTAAGCAATGTAGTTATTTTTTTTTGACTCATATTTGAAGAGATCATTGGTAAATGTTGTTTTCTCTTTACTATACTACAGCAATCGACTAGTCTTTTTTTTCAGAATTTTCCAGATTATTTATCCATTTACTACTGGGATTGGCTTACTTACAGATCTATGACAAAATCCAGGGTCAGATTACAATTAACATAATGTGTGCATAATATTACATCAGTGGGATCAAAAAGAATTCCAATCCTTTAACTTTATACAAAAACTCCCACATTTGGGAAAAAAAATGGCCCACCCCAGTATCTACTAAACCAAAGTAGGTAGGGATCTGCAAAAAGGGCTCATTCACACCATATGCTCTGGGCTGCGCTGATCAATGCAGTCCCAGCACATACACAACTGTTCTCCATTGTCTCAGTTTACAGACAGGCAGCAGTTATTGCACCACAGCCATCTTAAAAAAAAATAAAAAAATAAAAAAAAGAAGATCTATAAAAAAAAAAAAAAAAAAAAAATTGAATATATTTTAAACAAGCTAGTTCTAAAACAAAATATGTTTGGTAACAGGACTTAGCCTAAGAACCTGAGATATATCCCCCACCTCCCCCTTATTTTATAAACCTCTTTGCTGAGTCAGTTAGGGAATTACATGATCTTAGTTGCACATGACGCGTTTTACATTCAAGGAAAAAGTTCAGAATTTTAGTTAGATTCTACGATATACTGGCACAATGGACTAGTGATCTAATAATTTAACAAAACATCAATGGCATGGTGCTCCTTCAGTAGGAACTTAGTTCCCTTAAATTTACTTGATTTGTTCATACAGTTTTCTTTTCAATGTGTTTAGGATTCATATTTAAAGGATGTCTGCATTTCTTGAAAGCAGGAGAGTAAAATACAGAAGAATATGGAATACGTTAGCAAAGAGTCAATATGTTAGCAAGCCAAAGCAAAAAATATTTAGTATTTATTTATACACATATTTTCAACTATGGATCTAAACTTTGACTAAATTCCTTATAGCTAACTTTATTAATTAATGTCTATCCATTGTATTGGCAATGTAGATTTGTGCTTGATTCAGGAGACCTTTTATTCAAATGATTTCACACATGGTCTGATCCAAGGCGATGTTAACAGTGACTGTTGACTTTCTATTACCCTGCAATATTAACGTAAAATGTATTCAGATCAATAACTTTTGGAACAAATAAGGTAGAACACCTGCTCCTTTCTACTGATACCTTAACTCTCTAGGTAAAAGAAATATATGGCTACATTACTGATTTAATTGAAAAAGGATTAGAAAGTTACATATTCCCAAAGGACAGTGTTGACTTCTGACAACTCCTTGAGCCATTGGAAAAAAAAAAAAAAATTATATATATATACACATACATACATATATAGATAGAGAGATAGAGAGATAGAGAGATAGATATATATATATATATATATATATATATATATATATATATACACATACATACATACACACACAACTTCATTTCAGCATGAGTTTTCAAACTAATTTTACTTGATATATTTACAGCATAGCCCGAAAAATGGAGAGAGGAAATAAAAAAAAAACCCTTCCAACCCCATACAGTAATAACGTCAGACATCAACACCGTGTGGAAACAATTATGAGATACAGACGTCTACAAAGACATTCTAAATCACATCTAGCCAAAGTTGAAACAAAAAAAAAAAAAAAGGAAGAAGGACACTTTTAAAAAAGGAGGAGGAGACAAAGAAGGAACCAAAACAATTTAGCTCCATGTGAAATGGAGGAATAGATCATTTGGGCAAGTGTGGCCATGTCAAGAAAAAGTGCTTCTAACTTGTAACAGAACACAATAAAACATAACATGACTATAATGGGACAAAGCCCATTAAATCAAATTAAAAAAAAATATTATATTATATATACATGGTATAATATATATATATATATATATATATATATATATATATATATATATATATATATATATATATTTTTTTTACATTTATACTCTCTTATGTGCTAAAAAAATAATTAACTTTAGTACTACTCACAGGCATAATATTATTAATACATGTATGTTCTGAACTGGCAGCAATGCTCCAATACAAATTGTATCTAGTGCGCAGGTAAGCAATCACAGATCTCCAAACAAAAGCTTTCAATAAAGTGTGTGCGTGTGTGTGCGTGTGTGTGTGTGTGTGTGTGTGGGGCAAAAAAAAAAAAAAAGTGAAGCATAACGTGTTGTCTAGACAAGAGTTTTTTTTTTTTTTTTTTAAGAAATATGCCGATGATTCTGCTGCAATTAAGAGCTTCTGTATGTTTTAAATGTGCTAAAAAAACAAAAAAAAACAAAAAAAACAAACACAATATGCATAAGCTGTTATGGCTCAAATGAATAAAAATAAATAAAGTGCAATCAACCTCTGTACGCAACAGCACTTTAAAATAACATTTGACATGTTCCCGGAAAGGATGACAACGCTGAAATTTTAACATAGCAATAATAAATGCTTTATAAAAGGCAAACACAATGCATACAAGGAGATGCTGATGAATAGGCTGTCCATAATGAAAGTGAACTTTGCAATAAGGTCAGTGTGCATGAAAAACAATGTGACAAAAATGTCAATAGGAATGAGTTCAGTGAGGAACTTCCAATTTTTCATTCACAAGCAACATGTTCCAGCCACATGTGCCAAAGCTTACAGACAGAAAGAAAGAATTCTGGGTGCAGTCACATCCCAATCCTTCTAACTGCTGAAAAGATCAGTTACCATGACTTTTCGTGTACACTGTAGCTTTATATATGGATTAATCCAATACAGAAAGTTGCACTTTGTAAACTAGCACTTTCTACAGAAGGGATCATAACTGAAATTCCTTATGATCTTTCAAGTATTTATTTTGTATGTCCCTTCACGCCAACTTAGGACAAAATAATCCAACCTTAATTTTTCATAGTAGTAGAAGCAAAACAGCCACATATACAGTTAAGTGCTCTGAAGGCACTCAGACCCAGAATGGTAACATATTAGGTTTTCACAGTACATATTGAAGTGTGCTTTGATGAGGCCAAACAAGTTTCTCTTGCAGATGTAGGCATGATGTGGAGGGTTTTTACAAGAAACTAAAAGCTACGGGAGCTCATACTCAAAGAAATATGTAGGTCAATTGTAATAAATCTCTACCTCTGCTTCTGGTACAACTGGGATAATGCAGATCCTGTGATAAGCAGCTTTGACAAGCCATAGCCTGGTGGTCTATTACAAATTAATCATGTCTATATTAAAAAAAGTAAAAATGTGATGTATGCCATTAAAAAATGTTTTCCATTGAAGACACAGTAGGCCTCTACTACAGGTATAGCATTATACGGAGCTGTAAACCTATATCTAATAATTTACCATACTTTTCTGAGGATGTCACCAAAATTGATGGTGACAAGTCTCCATTTTACCTTTCTAATTAGTGGGGTCATGGGCATAGAAAATCACTGAAAAAAAAAAAAAAGGATTCATAAATATTAATATACTGAAGGCCATATTAAGATAATGGTGCACAATAAATTAACTCACTAATTCTGTTTAATGTCATCACATTACAAAAAGTGACATAACAGAGTGTGCCCTTTTAACGGTCAATAGAAATTAGCGATACAGTCAGTGGTGTGATTTTTTTTTTTTTTTTTTACGGGTCTTGAACTTTTATGACACAAGAACTTACATGAAAAAAAAAAACTTGAAAAGGTGATAGATCATAAAAAAAAAAGTCTGAAGTATTTATATTCAAAAAAACATTTAGACAGAAATTAATTCTACCATATTGGACTACATAAAAAAAAAAAAAATTATATTATATACATATACATACACACACATACATACACCTTGAAATATCTACATTGACAGAAGACACACATGCATGCCTCCAACTACTGTCCTTATTGATACTTATAACGGGAGCTAAATAGATCTCTCCAACTGCTCACAGACAATTTACAGCATGACTATGCAGTGCTAACAGAAAACCCATTTATACAAACCCCATACTATTCCCTGGCTCATTTAATAGGAACGCGTTGTTTAAATGACCCAATACTGTTTTTTTTTTAAAAAGCACATTGACTCTGGACAACATTTAATACAAAAACGGACAGCAAGGAAGCCTTCAGTTGCAAAATAGACGCAGGATCTAAATACACACTGAGCTTAAATAATTCAGTGAAACATACATAATATATATATATCTCGTGACTGTCACTGTAAAAAAAAAAAAAAAAAAAAATCTATTACGCAGTATATTAAACACAAAAGCAATGTATTGTATTAAATATGTATCAAAAATAGTGGCTTTTGTGGAGTGTACTGTACATCTAGAAAGAAACCATTGGGCCCATTCACAAAGAAAATAAACAGCTGGGAGAATAAAAAAAAAAAAGTCATGCTATGTATTCGTATACCGATCTTGTGGGTAGTTTTTCCTCAAACTGGAATCTAAAGAAAAATGCATATGTGCTTAATCAGCCACAAAACTGGAACACTCAGATGAAAGTTTGATGAAGTACTGGGCTAACACAAAAAAAAGTGGTAGTAGCAGACTTTTCTCTTGTATGTTTAATTCCACTCTCAGTCCTTGGGTAATGAAGTAGAAGCACAGACACTTTGAAGCGACTCTCCCCAGTAGGAAGAAGAGCGAGAGGGTTAACTGGTGGTGCAATTCTACACTCCGGAGCAGACTCCAGCATTCCAGAGGGCCTAGCACAGCTTTCAATGCAACCACAACAAGCCACCCTTTGTCCTCCTCCTCCCCGGGTAGTCTCTCCTTTCACACACACACAGACAGACACCAGGTCCAGCATACTGCTCTGGCCATTTTATCAGGTAAGCTTAACGGCTGTGGCACAAATGGGTGATTTTTGGTAACGCCTTCACTTTACCAAAATCCCCATCGCTAGTGATCCCTACACATACAGCTACATTTAGTAGCAACCGATCATACGATCATTAGCAGTTCATCACAACGTTCCCTACATCTAGGCGATTGATTGCTTAAGATTAATCGCAGGCAAATTTGCAATACCAAAAACAGAACATATCGGGATGCTTTTATTTATAGCTAAAAAAAAATTAATATAATAATATAAAATTTATATCTAGAAAAAAAAAGAAAAATCTCAAAAAGAAAAACGTATATGCATATTTTGAATATAAAAACATAGGAAGGCACTTTTTTCTTTAACAAAAAAAAAAAAAAAAAGGGAAGGGAAGTGAGCAGCC